>WEKX01015807.1:23373-130820 GCA_013390025.1 Pitta sordida | reverse complement strand
GGTGCGGCTGCAGCACGGCGCCAGCGGGCTGGAGCCGCTGGCCTGGTCCGAGGATCACCGGGTGTCGGTGAGCACGGCCCGCAGCATCGCCGTGCTGGAGCAGCTCAGCGACGTGCACAGCGGCGGGCAGGACATGGTCATCCACCGCACCGCCGTGCCCGCGCCCAGCGCCGCCTGCCTGCTCAAGGTGAGCGGCCGTGGGGGGGTCCGGAGGGAGCCGGGGCAGGGCCGGGCGGGACGTCGCGAGGAGTTTCCGCACGGAAAAGGGGGTTCGGCTTTGGAAGGGGCTGCCCGGGGAGTTGGTGGTGTCACTGTCGCCGCAGGGCACGGCCCTGGGTTCACACGGTGGGGATCGGTCACAGGGTGGACTCGGATCTTTTCCAGCTTTTTCCTTGATTGTTTTCGGTGGTGCCGAACACGCGGACACGAGGCACAAACTGATGCTCAATTAAAAGTCAGGAAGACTTAATTATTTCAAAGTCCTTTTCGTTGCCTTTCAGGTTGGTCCCAAAAGGGAGGTGGCTGAATGCAAGGAGAAGTTTGCCAGCTCGGTGGATCCGACCGTCAGCCAGACGTTCATGCTGGACCGCGTGTTCAGCCCCGAGGGCAAGTCCCTGACGCCCTTGCGGGGGTTCAAGTATTCCAGCTGGTCCCCGCTGGGCTGCGATGCCAACGGGAGGTGCCTGCTGGCAGCTCTGACCATGGACAACCGGCTCACCATCCACGCCAACCTCAACAGGCTGCAGTGGGTGCAGCTGGTGGACCTGACCGAGCTCTACGGGGAGCGTCTGTACGAGGCCGGGTACAGGCTGTGCAAGGCTGACGCTCCCTGCGGGGAGCTGGGGGACTTCCCCGAGTTCCAGCGGCGGCACAGCATGCAGACCCCGGTGCGCATGGAGTGGTCGGGGATCTGCACCACGCAGCAGGTCAAGCACAACAACGAGTGCCGGGATGTGGGCAGCGTGCTGCTGGCCGTGCTCTTTGAAAACGGGAACATCGCCGTCTGGCAGTTCCAGCTCCCCTTCCTGGGGACGGAATCCATCACTTCCTGCAACACCATAGAGTCTGGGATAAGCTCCCCCAGCGTGTTGTCCTGGTGGGAGTACGAGCACAACAACCGGAAGATGAGCGGGCTGATCGTGGGCAGCGCTTACGGCCCCGTCAAGATCCTTCCCGTCAACCTCAAAGCGGTCAAAGGCTACTTCACGCTGAGGCAGCCCGTGGTGCTGTGGCAGGAGATGGACCAGCTGCCCGTGCACAGCATCAAATGCATCCCCCTCTACCACCCCTACCAGAAGTGCAGCTGTAGCTTGGTGGTGGCTGCCAGAGGCCCTTACGTGTTTTGGTGCCTCCTGTTGATCTCCAAAGCGGGGCTGAACGTCCACAACTCCCACGTGACGGGGCTGCACTCCCTGCCCATCGTGTCCATGACTGCAGACAAGCTGAACGGCACGGTGTACACCTGCTCCAGCGACGGCAAGGTCAGGCAGCTCATCCCCATCTTCACAGACGTTGCTCTGAAGTTTGAGCACCAGCTGATCAAGCTCTCAGAGGTGTTTGGCTCCGTCAGGACTCACGGAATCGCCGTCAGCCCGTGCGGGGCGTACCTGGCGGTCATCACCACCGAGGGCATGGCCAACGGGCTGCACCCCGTCAACAAAAACTACCAGGTGCAGTTTGTCACCCTCAAGACTTTTGAGGAGGCGGCTGCACAGCTCTTGGAATCTTCTGTTCAGAACCTTTTCCGGCAGGTGGACTTGACGGATCTTGTACGCTGGAAAATTCTAAAGGATAAGCACATTCCTCAGTTCTTACAGGAGGCACTGGATAAAAAGATTGAGAGCTGTGGTTCCACTTACTTCTGGAGGTTTAAGTTGTTCCTCCTGAGGATTTTGTATCAGTCCATGCAGAAAGCTCCCTCAGAGGTCATGTGGAAACCTTCCCACGAGGATGCCAAAATCTTGATCTCGGATTCCCCTGGGATGGGCAGCGCTGAAGATGATCAGGAGGAAGGGACTTCGAAACAAGCCAGCAGGCAGAGCCTGTGTGACACAGGCAAAGGTGTGGACATGGATGACACTGCAGAGGATTCTCTCCATCAGCCAAGTGACACTGGAGGCCACGAGCCAATGGAAGAAAAGCTGCTTGAAATACAGGCCCAGATTGAGGCAGTAGAAATGCACTTGACACGAGAACACATGAAACGGGTGTTGGGAGAAGTGTATCTGCACACGTGGATTACAGAGAACACCAGCATTCCCACCAGAGGGGTCTGTGACTTCCTCATGTCTGATGATGGCTACGATGACAGAACAGCACGAGTAAGTGTCCTCTGTGCTGGAGGGATCCCCTGTTACTTCCCTCTACCCCCTCCTGAAAATACAGCTGGGGTGGGAAAAAGAACTGTAATCATGTCACCCAGTCAGCTCTGCAGAGCATTCAGCTTAAACTGTCCTTCCAAGACATGGTTCAGGTGAAAGACCCAGGAAGGAAGCACAAGCCCATTATTCATGTGGGGTGCTTTTCTCCCTGCTGGAATCACAAGCAAGTGTGGACAGGAATTCACTGGGAAAGTTCTGGCACAACTGCTGGCTGTTCTAGCATCCAGTGACTATGAATTGAAGGTTTGAGAGGTTGCTTTTCTTATCTTAGAAACAAGATTCTATTTTCATAGTGATTAAAAGCTGACTTCTGAATTGTGTTTTGTCTGTTCAGTTTGCTGTCACACTTAAAGGTCCTTGGGATGTGGTTTATATCTATTGAAATGTCACAAACGTTCTGCTCTAAACATTGTACTCCCAGATGGTGCTGAGGATCTGCATCCAGGTAATGTCTGACCAGGGATATTGGGTTTTTTAGCACATCCATTGTGATAGACATGAGGCAAAGCCTTGCTGTGCTATTCCCAGCCCTCAGTGTGTCATTGCTGCTGCCTCCCATGTGTTGCAGGTGCTGATCGGGCACATCCTGAAGAAGATGAACAAACAGACATTCCCAGAGCACTGCAGCCTGTGCAAGGAGATCCTGCCCTTCACCGACCGCAGACAGGCCGTCTGCTCCAACGGGCACATCTGGCTCAGGTAAGGGGGTCTGCAGCAGCCTCGCCCTCCTCTGGGATAACCTAAACTCCAAGTAAGAGCTCACCTGAACCACCTCTTGGTGCTGGAGTGAAGAGTCTTGAAGGGTGTTGTCCATGCTGCAGTTTCTGTTGGCTATTACCTGTTACCATGAGAGACAGAAGGCACTGGAGGTTGGGTTTGGTTCCTGGGCAGGACAATGGTTTGATAATAAAATACTTTTGGTAAGTTTTTTTCCCGAGTGGGGGAAGATGGGAACAGGCAAGGGAAAATCAAGGACAAGTCATCCTTTGGAAATCATGTGGAGGAGAGTTTGTTCTGGCTCCTTCAGTGTCTGAAAACAAAACATGATTGGAAACAGGCATGTGGAATCCACGTTCTGGAACATCTAGAAAATGAAATCTTCCTGCACCAATGTGTGGGGCACATGGAGATTGTCCCTGGAGCCTTGGCAAGACATTTGTGGGTCACAAAGGAAACCTTTGCCTGATGGGTATTAGGTGCTAGTTTGGGTAGATAGTCATGGCCTTAAGGAGACTGTGATTCTTCCCTGGGCAGTCGAGCCTCAAGCTTTTCACTTCCTCTGCCATATGCTAAACGGTGTTTTGGCCAATGATGAACCTTTTTTAATCATATATTGATTTTTGTGTGTGTCCCTGTGCAGTTTGGCACACTGATGAAGTTTCATTTACCTGAAGTAATGAATTATTAATTTCCATATTTAATGGGGCTCATTACCGCCTTCATGTTCAGAAAGCAAATTGGGAACAGAACCCAGCCTCCAGCAGGTCATAAAACAATAAAACCCCAAATCTCTTGATAAAACTCCCTGTCCTTCCACAGGTGCTTTCTAACCTACCAGTCGTGCCAGAGTCTGGTGTACAGGAGGTGTTTGCTCCACGACAGCATTGCACGGCATCCAACCCCTGAAGGTAAATGGTTCTGTGGCCAAAAGGGCAAGATTAGGCCTTTTTTTTAATCTGCAAAATGTCTTGAATTAGTTTCACTGACTTGTCTCTTTTAGGCAGTTACCATGTGAAGCACTAGTGCTCTGCATTTCACAGTGTCCTGGACGTCAGTGACATGTTAATTACTAATCAGTGACTGCAGGAATTGATACATCAACCCCACATTTTAATGAGAGCTGGGTAAACACGTAATCTGTGCTGCAGTGCCAGAGCAGTTAGTTTATATTCAGGTTGAATATATATTAGCATCCAGTTCTGCAAGAGGGATAAAGAAACAAGAAGCAAGGTCTGCATTATGTGAAGGATCTAATTTCAGTTTAGAAAATGAGAACACTACGTTTGTGCCATGGTGATCCTTGAAATTTATTTCCTATATAACTATGGATTTATAAGCATATGGCATGGACTGTTTCACCTTAGTTTTTTCCCTGGTTGATGTGGAATTTAAACTGACATTACCTGAAATTTCAGGACAGAAATGGAGTTGGATTCCTCTGAATTCTCAGCTATTCCCTCATTGTGAATATATACAAACTGTTCAGGATCCCTGTTTGGTTTGTGTATCTCAGTTGTCCTTCCTCTGTTCATCTCTACATCCAGCTTTAAACAACCTGTTTTCTTATTTGCAGATCCTGAGTGGATCAAGAGGTTATTGCAAGGACCTTGCACATTCTGTGACTCTCCTGTGTTCTAGAGAAAAGCTCTGTCAAGGTCAAAAGCATTTTCTCTACTACAGAAGCTCCCTTCAGCCTCGAAGGATGCAGAGCATGGGAACAGACTCTTCTGGAGGGGGAAGACATTGTCCACAGCCCTGTAAATACATCATCAGAGGTTCTACAAACTCCTTAAGTCCTGAGCCCACTCCATGCTCCACAGACAGGAGCACATCTGGAAGAGCCAGTTCAAAAGAGGTTTGGAAATGCAGCCCTTGGACATGACAAGGAGTGAAGTGTTGAGCTCAGTGTGAACTGTCCTTCCTGCCTGACCTGAGTCACTTCCCAAAAGCTGGGACGGGAACAGCGGAGCTGCCTCTTGAGTGGTCCTGGTGGGTAGAGAAGGATTCAGCCTCTAGTGCTCTCCTTTGCTTTTTAACAAGCACTGGCACTTGCTGCAGAATACAAAACTATCAGAGTAATGTGTGGCTCCAGTTCCTTGGGAGTGAAGCCTGTGCCAGTTACAGCTGTGGGAGAGAAATTGGCCGTGTCATTATCTTCACTTCAAGCGTAGCAGAGCAACTGCCTCATTCCTGTTGTAACAGTGTTAAAGTTGGAGGGGGGGTGTTGGCTGCCTGGGTCAAATAGGGATCAGTAAGGATCCTTTTTAAATGTAATAACTGTTAAACTAATAGCACTAGATTAAACACTAATATATATATAATTTCCAATGCTCTTAACTCTCCTACCCCATTTTCTGAACTAAGTTCTAACTCCTTCCCAACTTCTGCCGAGTATTTGCCTTTGGTTTCACTTGACCCTCTATCAACAGGAACCATCTTTTCCATTGCAACTTAGTTACCAAAAATATTTCTAATTTACCTTTTCATTTTTAAATTAAAAGTTTCCCTCATTCAGGAATTTTTACACAAGTTTGACACACAAGCAATCACTCCCTGCTGACAGTTTCTCTTTTCATAACACAGTAAAAACCCCAAAGCAAAGACAACCCCCCAACCCCAACAGCCAGCATGGCTGACACGTGCTAGGTAAGGTTTCCACAGGTGGCCAAAGAGGCTGGTGAAGATGTTTGTGTATCATAGAACAGTTTGGGTTGGAAGGGACCTTAAAGCTCATCTCATTCCACGCCCTGCCAGGGGTTGGACCTTCCACTATCCCAGGTTGCTCCAACCTGGCCTTGGACACTTCCAGGGATGGGGCAGCCACAGCTTCTCTGGGCAACCTATGCCAGGGCCTCCCCACCCTCCCAGGGAAGGATTTCTTCCCAATGTCCCATCTAACCCTGCCCTCTGTCAGTGGGAGGCCATTCCCCCTTGTCACTACATGCTCTTGTAGAGAGTCCCTCTCCCATTTTTTCTTGTGGCTCCTTCAGGATAAGCCTGCCTCCCTCACCCAGAGGTTCATAAATACACCAGTGATGTCACCTGGCTGAGCCCAGAAATCTATTCTGCCTTCTAAGTGTCCTGTCAGAATAAACATCTTTCTCTCTTCGCTATATGTTCCTACAGGAGCAGGAGAATCCTTTTCAACTTCCTATGCAGTGTTAGAGGAGTATCACCTCCCAAACGTGTGTGGTTACTTGGTAC
Source organism: Pitta sordida (assembly GCA_013390025.1). NCBI lineage: Eukaryota > Metazoa > Chordata > Aves > Passeriformes > Pittidae > Pitta > Pitta sordida. The sequence continues at coordinate 124,515 of WEKX01015807.1, read as the reverse complement.
AGTTTGTCTTGTTAACCTGAATCCATGCTGTCAAATAATCCTGAGTTTGTGTATTTCCATTCCGCAGAGGATCAGTCGCAGAGGTGCTCTACAGCTGTTGAGAAATCATGGAATTGTCCTGACAGTGTCAGTCTCCCAACAGTGCATGTGTGATTGGTGCTTGGTTCCTCGATTCAATGACTATGCATATTCTGTTACTGTTCCTTCACTTCCAGTAGGAGCAAGTTGTGTTCGGTACCACTGAACGAGTCAGCTGTCCTGTTCAGTGCCTCATGCATAACCATGACCGTGCTGAGAATAATTTCCTATAGTAGCCTAGAACAGCAGAAGCACATTCATCTGTAAAATAATTAGCCCTGTTTGTAAATATCCTTGGAAGTGATACCATAACTGTATTAAAGAAATGTTTAGTTTTTTATTGCTGTGCATTGAAAATTGAAATTACTTCAGTGTGTCTGCAAAGAAGGAAAATGTAGCTCGTGAAGGCAGCCAGTAAAACAAGGAGTACCCTCGATACCCAATGTGTGTGGAGTTTGGGGCCAGCTCATACCTGGGACAACACTTGGCTCCTTCCCACTGCTGGTGGGGCCTGGGGGGAACAGAACAGCCCTTTCCAGTGGGAGCTGGACCAGGCAGTCGTGACCAGCTCACCAGAAACTCACCTGCCTGTGGAAAAGGGGAGGGAGCTCTGCAAAACCATGTCAGTGCTCTTGTCAGAGCTTAGAAACCATAATAACACCCTGATCTGCTGAAGTGTTTTAAGTCTGACTGACCCCGAGGTTCAGTGTGGTGGCAGATTAGATTAATTCCCAGGGATTACTTCTGGCAGTTCTCTTGAATTTCCCTGGATTGAGTTTTAATGCTCTGCCATGTAGAATAAGGATAATGTATCATCAATGATCACAGGCAACACCATTTATTCCATTTTCACTGAGAGCTTAGTGATACAAAGCAGCTGGACACAAACACAGCCCTAAGGACCAACAGATCCCACTGTGTTACACCCTGAACTCCCCTTGTTTGTGCAAGTTGAGTTTCCAGCACAGAGCCCTTCCTCTGTGACTTCCCACTTGGGGAAGCAGGACAGCCTTGCAGGCACAACTACTGGAGGCTCAGGTGCCACCTACAGCTCTGGCCTCGGGGAGAGGATGAGGAAGAGCCGTTGCTGCTCCTCAGAGCCTGGAGCAGGTTAATGGCCAAGGCTGGTGCCAGCACCAAACCTCACGGGGCAGGAAGGGGGGGAGTGGGGAAGTCTTTCAGCAGCTACAGGCGGTACCTGCAGAGGTGGTGCTGGAGGATGGGGTGTCCCTCCACCACTGAAGGATCTGGTGTTTGGAGCATGTGGACACAAAAGTTTGTGGAAGAGTCGGACAAACTCCTTGTGTTGCTGAACTCATAATTAACAGCATAACGTATAGGGTACAGCACAACCTCCAGGCAGCCCGCTCTGCAAAGTGTCTCTGGGAAGCAGAGTGATGGAAGATGTCCATTCCAGACCCAGACAAACTGTACAATAAGTAACATCTGATCCCTGCTGTGTTCCTCCCACCTCCTCTTTACCTTGTTTTTCTCATTGCTCAACATTTGTTTTGCCAGAATAAGATGCTAATAAAATCAAGCACAGTTACCAAATTGCATTTCAAGTGTTGCATTCCAATTATAAATGCCTAATTCCTCCTTCCACCCAGTGAACCTTTTTGGTATTAACAGGCTTTACTATGCAAAGTCATGCAGGGGCTGTTTCGTTTACAGTAATTAAATGAATGTCAATTGTTTTAGTTGTTTCTGAGGGAGAGTTCTACATGAGTATTAGCATGTTCTGCTAACCCTTACGTTCTGCACTTCAGGCCTGCTGCAAACCCTTGGGGGTTGACCATTGACCTGAGACTCCGTACCCAGACATGCCAAGTGCATCTCAATGAGATGAGGCTCTTTTTCTCAGTTTCTATGGAACCAGCGGAGCGGAACTAATATAGCGCCCGCATATAGATGAAAGAATGAAGAGGAAAAAGGGCTTTACAGCTAAATTAATTAAGCAGATGTACCTGTCTAATTAAAGATGCGCTGTCCCTTTTGTACCCCAGCCGCAGTACAAACAGTATTTAAATACACTCTCTACCCATTTCATCTATCAAAATATTTAGTGGGAACGCTCAGATGAAGGTGATATTAGCAAGATGAGCTTCCCATGTATTATTAATAGAAGGGCTCCCAATTATGCATGAATGCTACAGCATATCTTCATAGCAATGGCATAAAAACCAGCTGCCCAAAGCAGTTACCAAACAGCACATTTGTAACAGGTAGGACTGTTACAAATGCCCTCGAGCAGCTGAGCTCCAGGGTTGGTGGCTGGGCCCTGTGCCCTGGGAGCAGCCTCTGCCTCAGCCTGGCACTGCGAGCTGGGATTTCTCAGTGCAAGCAGCACCTGGGACTGAGCTTGCTTGGATCTGGCCTCCTTACATTTCAAAGATATTTATTCAGAGATCTTTAAAGCTGCCCTCAAGGCTCGAAAATCCAATTCCCATCCACCAACCTCGCCAAAGGTGTTGAAAATGCTCACTTTAAACCCTCACAAAGTAACACAACATTCCCACAGCCATCCAGAGAACCAGGGGCTTCCCACCTGAAGCTCCTCTCCAGGAGCAAGAAGGAAATTTGGCATGTACATCTCCCAGGTCTCCATGTAGATTCAGACACTCAGGATCAAAGACAGCAACAATGACTCAAATCTTCACAGCAACAGGACCAGAGAAGTCATCCAAAACCAAAAGGCTCCTGGAGACCTGAACTCTCTGAAGGGAAGAGGCACATTCCCAGACACAGAGGCTTCCAGGAGGAAGCTGGAGCTCCTCCCCATCCCCTGGTCAGGGGGAATTCAGGCTCATACACAAGGGAGAAATAGAGGGAGACGTAACAGAGGCATCAAACGCAGCTCCCCCCTGAGCCACAGCACAAATCACCCCCCTTTCCTACGAGCACTAAGGATGTGCATTTCCACAGAGAGAGTTTGAGACAGTTAACAGAGAACTGTGCCTTCCATCAGAGACTTCCCAGGTAAGAAAGACTTACCTGAGTATTTACTGCAGCCAAATTTATCCTGGGCACCAACTTGCCCAGGCCCAGCTCAGTCAGGGCAGCCACAGGCTGGGAGTTGTGCTTCCCCAGGAAAACAGAATTTAGTAACCTCTCTGCTCCTGCAGCTCGTTATGTCCTCGACTGGGTTCTGCCAGGGATGAACCTGCAGCCACTTCCCTGTGGCTCTGGATATTTTTTCCAGCTGTTCTGGGTCTTGCTGCCCAGCAGAACAAGGTGACAGGTGCATCTGCAGAGGAGTTTGTTAGCATTTTTTAAGCAATCTGGGGTAACAAGGGAGTGAAAACCACTGCAGCCCAGCCCCAAACACTGTGGTTGTTCTTAGGGAAAGTTCACTGCAGAGCTGGGAGCTTTGCTTTAGTGTTTGCCCACAGCAGCCTGGGACAGAGTGGTTTCAGCGCAGAGCACAGGGTGAATTAAGACACAAACACATCTAACAGCTTTAATGCTCCAAACTGGCTTCCTGGGTATTGCATAGTTAAGACAAAACTACTATTCAAAAAAAGGTATTTGAATTAAACAGGACTTCCCTCGCCACAGTGTTTCATACCTTACATCATGAAACAAAAGCCAAAAAAAATTCCTCTAAGCCCAGTTTCTTACTCTCTGCACTTCACTCAGCTTCAAATTGAACACAGCTTGGCTGAGATCCTCTTCCCTTGTGATAACCTGCCACTGCAGCAACCAGACTGCAAATATTACAGGGAAACGTTTAAAACTAACTCTTCCAGAAATCGTCCTTTTTAATTATGAATGTTTATTTTTTTTTACGTGGAAGGGGCTTAATGACACAGCTTTCTATGAACTCAAAGACAACATAAGGGTCTTGGTCAGCATTGACGTAAAAGGCATCTTCATAAAAGTCCTCCAGGTCCTTGACATTCCTGTAGTAGGTTTCCAGACGTTTCTCAATATTTTCTTCCTGGTCTCTGGGGTTCTGCCTGAGACGGGCCTGGATCTCAGGGGTGGGAGCTGGTCTGAATGTGGTGTGGTATCTGGAGATGAGAGAGAAATGCCACTGGTTCAGCCGAGGACACAGCAGCCATTTCCTGATCCTCCATGGTTTTCCCTGCCACAGTTTCTTGGATGTGCCTCTTTCTTCTCTGGCTTGGGGATTTAAAACAAAGGCTCAAGCAGGACAGAGGGTTCTCATCCCCACAGTGCTGCCTGGACACCTGACACCAAGGGAATCTGAGGGTGTTCCAGCATTGCCAAAAGCTCCCAACAATCACTAAAAGCTCCTTTGCCATCAGGTGTTTAAATTCCCTGCCACAGTAATTGGTAACTCTGAGTAAATGTCTCCTCTGGCCTAACATAAAACCAGCTCATCCCTCTTCCTGTACAGCCAAATGTTCTGAAAGCTTTGGGATAAAATCAGGGAGAGAAGCAGAGTCTGTGTGTCAGCTCCTGCTGGTGCCACGACGAGGACACAGAGCTCATCCCACATGGGAATTACGTAGGGCACAACTGAAGGCCACCCTCTCCCCTGCCCTGCAGCCACTGGGGCAGGTTTAACACCATGCCAGGGATTAGACACAACATCTAAAACAATTCAATTCACCAGGAATTGGGGAGGAATAAAGCCCCGAGTTTGGAAGAAGAAAGCGTGTTAACTGGAGCAGATCCTGAACAGGCTAATCCTAATGATAAGAAATGCAAAGATGTGTGAATGATTTGCTGCAGCCTGTTCATTTCTGCTGAACAACCACATTGCTCATTACTAAAGCAAAGAGAACAGTTATAGCAAATCACTGCTGCTGTCACAAGTTAATGCTGCACCTCGAGTGAGATGTCTGAATAATCATCTCCCACTTTGGGACAAATCCAGTACTTATGGCCTTAATCTTTGAGGGTTATTTGCCTTTGATGCAATAGGATTCAACCTTCAGCAAAGTAAAATAGTGGTTGAAAATTTAAGTGTGAGGGAATCATAAAACCAGACCACAAAAGTGAAGTTGCAAAGAGTCACCAATTCCAGCAGGTATTTAGGAAGATAAATTTGTTACTTGTTCCCAAAAAAGCAAAGGGGGAGAGGCCATTAAACCTGAAGGTCGTTGGTGGGACAAGGAGATGAACGGCCACGTTTGGGAACCCAACCTTCCAATAACTGAGTGACTCCAACGAGTTTCTCTACTGAGCAGGAAGTATATTAATACCTCCCAGCAGACAGGACCATCACAGGAGCCTGGGGAAGGAAAATGCAGCAAGTTTTCCATTTCCCCAGCTGGGAAACCTTCAAAATTCCCATGGGAATGCCTGAAAACCATCTGCATTTAGGCTATGTCTCAGACATCTTCCCTCAGCATTATTTTACCAACCAATTTAGTTACCATTAAAATGTTAGACCTGAGCTATTTGCTGGTTTCCAGGGTTTAAAATGCCCTGTTCTAAGAGCAGCTGCAGCTGCAGGAAGGTGGGTCGGTGCTCCAGCACCTATGAAAGTTTTAACTTTTCTTTTAAGGAACTCCTAAGCAAGAGGAACAGTATTCCTGAGTTCCTTAGATTTCTGTGAAGTCTATCTGGTGCTTTCATCTCACTGGCAGCCTGGACAAATGTTAAAGATGAGGCAGGAGCGCAAACCTTTCCCCAGTGACGGGATCCGTCCTCCGCTGGGACAGTCGTTCCATGATGGACTCGTAGGGGAGATTAAAGAAAAATACCCTGTGGAGAACACAATTAAGGGCATTAACATCCCCAGAACATCATTTGTGACCTTCAGAGTGTCAGCGTATCCTTAGCCAAACCAACGTGGCAGGGACAGTCCCACCCAAACCTGCAGCACCACAGACATGGGCACGGGCTCAGGATCTCTCCTCTGCTGCTTCTCCTCACAGTTGGTTGGGCTCCAGGGCAGCAAGGCAGGAGCTCTCTGGCACACAGACTGTGTGTGCTGTGGGCACTGACAGGGCACAACCGTGTGGATGGACCAGAGCCCCTCACAGCCTGCTCAGCATCAGCAGTTACCTCGGAACTTCTCTGGGTACAGCTGCTCAACCCAGCCAGCAAATAGAGTCACAAAGACATGCTGCAAAAGGTAAATTAACAAATGCTGCTGTTCAAGGATAGAAAAAGAGCTTGTCTGCCAGTGCTATGCATTCCTGCCTAACAACAGCACTGCTCTACTCAGGGCCCAGGGGAGGGATTCTCCTCTTGCTGTTTTAGTCCACTTCCACTTCTTTTGCCCTTGTGTGCACCCTCTGGTCTCCCACTCCTGTCCTGCATCCTTAAAAGCAGTTATGAGACATACTGAAGCCACCTGCTGATGCTCACAATTCCCTGTGCCTTCAGAGAGCAGTGCCAGGGCACGGGGAGCAGCTCAGCACGGTGGAGCCTTGCTGGTGACGCTGCTGATGAGCAAATATGAATGCTTCATTCAAAGATCAAAATCTGCAATTCCCATTGAGTCTGCACAAGTGAGAGTCGCTCAGCACCTCAAGGACTGTCAGTGGTGGGGGTTCCACATCAGGAACAGCTTTTCACTAGAGGAGAGAGCAGGACTTGCCAACTCATTTCATGCAGGTGACACAAAAGCCTGACCTGGATCAAGGGTACAGAACCAGAAAACAAAATCCACTGCTACTGACCCCAGGCACAGCACACTGTGCATATAAAGTGCTGTGCCCACCTCATGTTGACTCCTCCATGGCACTTTGGTTCATTATAATGGTCCTGTTAATTTTACATTCATTGTCAAATGCTCTTCAGCAGAAAATTCTTGACAAACTTCTGAACTTGAGCAGACCTGAGTTCTCTGTCCCCCAGCTGTTGGAGACTAAAGCAGATCTGGACAAAGACTGCGTTCAACAACGAATTCAATACAAATAAAAAACAAGGCTTCCTTTGAACTTTTGAAAATAAATTTTGACTAACAGAGCACGACCAGAAGGCTGTAAATACATCTTTCTTTACAACACACCTTCTCCTGCTGCTGCCTTTAAGGCCGGGCTTCCTATTCTCAGTTTTGTCTGCCTCTCACAGGAGGTGCTGCATGCTTCAGACATTCACCAAAGGAACACTTTACACTGACTGGGTGGGATCAGACCAGATGAAAGGCTGAGCTTTACCTTGGCATGCACATAGCAGATTACTAGAATCCTTTGTAGGATTTACAGTTATGAAAATCATCTCTCTTTTCAAATGTTTACAGATAATGACTTCTATTCACACTGTGGTAACAAAATAACAGCCAGGAATAAAACATTCAAGATCTCGGAGATTCCAAAGACAGGGAAAGAACAACAGTTTCAACACTCTTTTATCCCTTACACTCTTAACATTTTGTTTTTCTTTGTTTCTGTTGCCCAACAATGGCACAAAAACGTGATTGTCAGAACAGGTAACACCTGATGATGTGTCTCAAGATGAATATTCTAGTAGAGAGGAACAACATTTATACAGTCATGATAATTGATACGGCTTCCCATTATATCCTGAAATAAACAAATCCACTGAAGGATTATAACCTGGCATATCAAGAAAGCTTGTCGTAATTCATAGTTACTAACACAAAAAAGTATTACGGTATTTGAAACAGAAGAGCCTAAAAAACTCCACTTAAAAAGCTGCCAACAAAATGAACTCTGAAAGCCTTGTCTGAGATTCCCTTCTTTTTTAAACGAGATGCTGCTTATTATCCAGTCTGGTGTCACCATGAAAGAAGAGTGTAGGGGGAAGATGTGGGAGGGTACAGACATCCCTNACAAAATGAACTCTGAAAGCCTTGTCTGAGATTCCCTTCTTTTTTAAACGAGATGCTGCTTATTATCCAGTCTGGTGTCACCATGAAAGAAGAGTGTAGGGGGAAGATGTGGGAGGGTACAGACATCCCTGCTAATGTGGATTTTTTTTCCCCCCCCACATCCACTGTAAAACAGCACACACAGAATATTCTGTGCAACAGCACAAACTCCCAATCCAAGGGTCCTTCCTGGGGAAGGTGGGATGCCTTACTCTGCCACTCCACACATCTCCTGGAGATAAGAGACAACAACACTCCCCAGGGCTGTCAGTTTAAAATCGTTCAGAAGCAGGGGAAAAAAAAAAAGAATAAAGATGAAGGGGGAAAACACTGACAGAACTACAGTCTAGACTTAAAATACTTCCAATTAGAAAGCTTTATTACCATTTTGAAGGAGACACACACCCCACACAGTCTATTATGCAGCCCCAGGAGGTTTACTCACACGAGTAAAGCCCATTTCCATGTGTGCACTCTGTGAAGCCTCAGCCCTGGCTATGACACATCTCCTGCAGCTCCTCCAGGTATTTCTGAGCAACTGTGACTGTGATCACATCACAAACCTGACTGTCCAGCTGTCCAGGTAACACATTTGTTGGATTCCTCTTAGAAAGAAATCCTGACCTTCCTCCAGCAGTAACTGGAACAACTCCTTACAGGTACTGGCTTCATCTCCAAGCACAGCTTGGCCCCTTTTACAGAACAAGTGTGATTTTTTTTCCACATAAATGCATCCTCTGTAAAGCTCACTTTAGGAATCAGCCAGGCTTTGTATGTTGTAATGTGTCACAACTCCTATCAAGGGGAAATATGAAACAGATGTCATCAGAACTGGTAGACAGGGAGGCGAGGAAACACAGCCTCATATCAAAGTACACCACATTATCCTGCTGGATTAGCATCCAGCACAGCTTCCCCTTCCAGAGCTGTTAGTTCAGCTCCCACAGGTGAGTTGTGTCACTCAGCAGCCAGGTGAGGTGCTCCAGGAATCCTCCTTCCTGTCTCACGGGCTCAGCATCCACCACTGGCACCCAGCTACAGACTGGCGCTCTGTGGGGTAGAACGGGGGGAAGCCTCTCAGGTCTCTGAGGACAAATGTCCCCGTGACTCCCACTGAGTGACAACATTGCTGCTGGATGCAGGACTGGAGCCAAGGGATTCATAAAGCCCTTCTCTTTTGATCCATCTCCCAGGAGAGGGATGCAGGAGAGGGTCCAGTCCTGTCAGCTTTCCCTGAAAATAAAGTAATTACCGCAAATATTAAAAGGCAAAATGTGTGTCAGAATCCTGCCTCTTCCTCACTGTACTTGACATCACTTATCTAACCTACTGCAGCTTCCAGATCCATTAGAAATGAAACTCAAGACATTAATAATGTTGATGACACCTTCACTGTGCACCCAGTCCAATGAGAACTAGTTGCCTTTGGATGGAATATATTCCAGCTCCAACAGCTGGAGTACAGCGTTGTTTTCCTACCAGCCATCTGGCATTCCAAAGGGGTATTCCAGTCACTTCTGCCTTCTGACTACTCAGGCAGCATCATCGAAGATCCTGGAGGTCACCAGGGCATCCTGATGCTTCCCTTCTCCAACAGAGAGAAGGTAAGAGCCCAGGTGACAGAAATGTAACTTCACACCTGATCCTGAGGCAGCATTTTTGGAAAAATGTGTCACAGCCACACAATAAGTGAAGGAAGGTTTGTTTGACCTACACAACAGCATTCAACTAATCCTGAGCTGCATTTGCTCCAGATGGCAACCAACCTAGTTAATCCAAGTTATTAACAACTGGCAGTGCTCAGAGCTGGCCTCGGAAGAATTTATGTGGTGGTGGTTTTCCTGTTCTCTGGGTATAATGTCACCAACTTCAAGCACCTGTAATGGAAGAATTACGAGTGCTGTGTGCCTGGATCCTGGTATTCCTGTGCCTGGGAACAAGGAACACTCTTCCTGCTGTGGACAGTCCCTTTCCAGGATGGCTCCACTGCCCTGCCAGCTGCCTTCGCATCTCCAGAGAACTGAAGCTCTGCCACAGCCTTGCACCCCTTTAGGTCCTGTAATTTAAACACAGCTGCTTTACCAGGCTCATTTAGACAGATCCAGGTGTTGACTCTTCTAGACCTGAGAGATTTATTTAGGTCAGATCCTCAGCCTTGGCATTTCCCATTACCTGGAGCTGCTCTGGGTTGACTTTGCTGGAGGTAAGCCCAGAGCCGAACCCTTTTTATAAAGCTGTTGTCTGTGAAATTAGACCTATACGATTAAATCTAATGAATTCATACCTTGTTTTCATTTAAGGATGTAACAACAAAACATGATATCTGAGACTGGTCCTGACTCCCTAGCTGGCTTTTAAAAACAGAGATCACTGACTCACTTGTGCCTATACCAGGGCCAGATCAAGCCTTGCAGTAACATCAAGACTTATGTTGATACTCGAAATAAAATAAAAATACAACACCAACAAACAGTGGGCCACTTTTAAATGTAGCATTTAAACTTTGAGTTGCAGTTGCAACTTTAAAAATAGTAAGCTATTAATCTTTCCCTTATTTTCTTGACTCCTATATATCTTCTCTGTCTCAGGCAGGTACCAGCTGCCATATTCCCATTCTTCACGCTCTGCACTCTGCAAAAAAAAAAAAAAAAGAGGCCCCTGCTGGCCAATTCTTGTTTAAAATTGTGCATAATTGATAGTGGCAAATCTACCCCAGCTGTGTCTAAAATCTCTCCAGAGGCAAGAAAAACACTCCCTGTGACTGTCATTAACTACTAAATTAGCAAGTGCTCCTGGCAGTTTACAACGTACCACATCAGTCTGCTTAAAAAAACACAAAACCAAAAACTCGAAGATCAGATGCCTGTGTGATCTCAAAGTTACAGCAAACTTTGCTGGCAGAACTCTGACAGAACCCCAGCTAAATCAGAGGAAAGAGAGGGTGAAAGGGAGAGAGGAAGAAGAGGAAAGAACACAAAGTTATTTGCTTTCCAGGCAGACAAATAGAAAATGTCAAATCCAAGGCTAGAAAATCGTGCCTGTGGTAAGGCACAGAAACTCACGCTCAGTGTGGAGGTATCAGTAGTGTTACCTGATGCTATGGCACAATTCCCCATGGAAAATAACTCTCCTGGAGGACTTAAATTGGGTGATGCAACTGCTACAATTGCTGTAATTGAAATATAAAGCTGAGAAAGAGATGATGCTGTCGAAGGGGTAAGAAGCAGTAGCTCTGGCACAAACACAAGCTCCTCCCTTTGGTTCATGAAAGAGCCCAAGCAGGTGGAGAAGGAAATAGCACAGTTCTCACAAATCCAAGGAAAGGCCGTGGGAGGCACCATGGACTGAACTGGCAGAGAGACAGGAACCATCTCTAGGAACGGCCCTGGATTCAGCTCAGCTGTGAGAGCCACAGTTAAAACTGACCATGTTTCTTGGTTTTAAGTTTCAAAAAAATGTATAAAACTATACAAACTTGTGGATCACACAGGGACAACAAGGCAGACAGGAGAGGGATGGGGATGGCAGGCTTGGTTAAGGTACAAAACCAGTCTGCCTTGCAAAAAAGTGTTTTCCTTGGGAAGCATCACTGAATGGCCACAATGATATGGCAAATCCAGTTGTCTAAGTTGGCAGGCACAAGGAAGTTCAAACTGGAATCCAAGTGCCTAATCTCAGCTAAAAGCCAGACATCTTGCCTTTGCTGACTTTCTAGCCAGAGATCCTGGCTTGGATCAATCAGTTCCCCCAAAGAATGTTCCCTTTCCTGTAGTATAAAGACACCTTGAACCTGAAACCTTGGCTAAGCCTCTTCTCAAGCACTTTGCCTCAGACACAGGATCCTGTTTCCATCATGACATTCCGCATTCCCAAATCCCCTCTTAAAAATTAAAAACTGGTTACACAGATCCCGTCAACCTTTTCCCCAGACTTGTTCAGGTTTCTCTCAGTGCAGCTCTAAACCGCGTGTTTTGCCCATGAGTAACCAGACTATAAAGATTCTTCTAAGGCTGCACCTACTGACTGGACATGAATCTCAGTTCACTCCCTCTCCTGAACACTCCTCTGTATGTCTCTGCAATGGATAAAATTATCCTTATCTCTTATTTATGGAAGGAGCTGTTGGGAGGTTTTATTCACTGATTTCTTTCAAATCCTGGGATATCTTCTAATGAAAGATGCTTGAGCCTATTTTGGGGAGTAATTTGACCCTCCAGGTTTCAGCCGTAAGGGAGTAAATGTTGCATAAACACTAAAACACCGGTTAATCAGCACAAGTGTTGTGCTCATTGAGCTCCTACAATGATTCATGGGATGACAAGCTATTTCCAGACACCGGATCTTTTCAAATGGATGCATTTCTGTCGAGTAACTACAAAAGGCAGCTAAGTGGGGCACTATTCCCAGGACGTGGCTTCTGGCCAGGGGAGTGAGACGAACAACGTCCTCTGCAGCTGCAGATGTTCCTTCCCTTCACCAGCAGGGCAGAGTAATGACTGCGTTGGATGTTTTCCACCCACCAGTTCCATGTGCAGAGCTCCACCAGCCCAGACAGCCGAGGTGACAGGGTCCCTCCCGTGTCCCACCCTACCAGCCTGGGGTCCCAGCAGCATCCCAGCGGTGCCACAGCAGCTCACACAGAGGGAACTGTTTGACAGAACCACGGGCTGGATCTCCAGCTGGGGTAAAGCAAAGCAGCTCCAAGGGCATCACATGGACTCACACCAGCACAGAACCCCGGGCCCTTTGGCAGCCAGAGCCCTCCCAGTGGTCTGCAGAACTCGGGGCTGTGTGAATGTTACACCAGCACAGAGACAGAGCAGATGTTTTTGTAGGAGTGGCTTCGATGCATTTTTAAAGCTTCTTTTGAGAAGGCAATATTAACTCTTTCCATATGTAATAAGTGGCTGGGATGCATTAGTAACTCCACTCAAAACTGCTTTACATTTCTCCCCTCATTTTTATTCTTTGCCTCCTCCTTACTCTCAGCTGTTATTCCAGCATCTTTGCATTCCCCCCGGAGTTCATTCCAGCGGTGCTTTATGAATCACAGAATAAGATGGCAGCCAGCACTGCTTTGGAGTAATGTGGCTGGCACCACTCCCACCCTCCTGATTCCTGAGGGTTAATCCAGCTCTGCCTCAGATCATCGAAAGCCTCTGCAGCCCCAGAGGCCCCAGGTCAGGAACCTGAACCCCCTTCCCCAAATGCAGTCGTGTTTCCTCAGATCCCTGCAACCCTCCTCTGCAATAATGAGATGCTGCAAAGCAAATCTGGAGTGGAGCAAGAACTCCAGGGTTAAGCACGAGCAAACTCATCTCAGAAATGATTCCTTTGCTACCTGTCTGCAGGTTTCCTTGAGCACCTCCTGCTCCTAAACAAGGGAACCTGTGCTTTTCTTCCTTAATAAATAAACAAAATCAACTTTATAGTAAATGATACTTAACCCCCACCCCCATCATTTAAACACTAACTTCGGTCATTAGTAAGATGTTTGGTAGGTAAAAATAAATAAAAGAACTGACACTAAGAAAGTGTATGATTTGGGGGCAAGGGGAGGGGATAAAAGAATGGATTATAATGTGTCATTTTATATATGTGTCAAAGGAAACCAATTTCATAATAGGGAATAAAAATTCCCTGTTTAAATACTGTCAAAGAAATCCTCAAATGTAATAGGGTTCACTTCTGGGGAAAGGAAAACTAAATCTGATTAAATATTAATGTGGTGTAGTATTAATTAAGAGAGAAAAAAGTCCATCAAGAGAACCCCAATATGTTTACTGTGTCCCCAGGAAGCTGGAAAATTTCACAATCAAGTGTGTAAATGTTCTAAAAAAGGGTCCTGAATATTTTATGAATATTTGTCATAAAACAGAAATAATAACCACTGTGCAGAGCTATTAGAATTAATATTTATGCTGCCCGCCATGAAATATTCATGGGGACAGAGAAAGGGGGGCCCGTAAGACAAGAATTAATTTACATTGGGCTTGGTTTACCCGCTGGCTTGATGTTTAAAGACGGGTTGACAAGGCTCCATATGAACCCGTCAGTNGAGTTTCTGACAGCCCTTAAAAAATCTAAACGGCCCCCCACCTTTTTTTCCTTCTTCCATTGCCCAAGGCGCTCTGTACTGCCACCGTTCATCCGATCTCCCCTTCCATCTGCTGAAATTAAGGAATTAATGAGCGCTATACACTTTACAGCAGGCCCCAGGAATGTTTACTGGTGATTAAATTATAATGCAGCCAAGCTGTATAATTCATGAACCAATTAAAGGAAGTGTTAGTTGATTTGATGGGATGAGGACGTACAAAAAGCATTTAACTAATAGGGAACCGTGGGCTGCCGGTGGCTTTGGCTTTCTCGGATTACGCGGCTAATTGCTCTGCTTTATAGGGCTGTCACAGATAGCCATACATATTTCATTGTTCTCAAATACTTCAATTGTTTGCTTTCGTGTTGCTGCTGTAATATGTAGAAGCCCAGCCAAACTTCAGTGTAGTTAAAGCACTACTCTGCAAAAGCAGGTTGCTCTGGGAGGAGGGAGGGAGGAGAGGGGCAGGAGGAGAAGGCTGGCTGACAAAGGAGTAACTTAAAGCCTCAGAGTTAAATGTCACTCAGCAATTACATGATTAAAAGGTGCAACATATGATAGTCTTTTGTTTTACAACTTTTTGGACACTAATATTCTATGCTGACTTCACCGCAGAGAAAATATTGGTACGACGAGCTGGGTTTTGTTTTTAATACTCAGGAGCCGAAGGAGGGGGTGGAGAGGGAAGTATATGAAAAAAAATCCAGCAAGGAGGAGCTCGATGGCTGTGGTTATCAGGAATAATACATCACGTTTAAACTTACATGGTTTGATATTCTCAAATACATGAGAGATGAAGGGGGTTGATTTCCCATCTGGGAGAATGCTCAGTGTCTAATTCAAGGAGCTGCAGAGTCGTGCCAGCTCCTCATCCCAACAACTCCGGTTTATTACACAAGGAATGGGGGAATTTGCCGTTCCTGCTGTTTCACAAAGCACTCCCCCACAGCTGACAGGCCACAGGATTTGATGAAACGAATTCTCTGGATTTGAAGAGGCCCATCAGCCAAGATACTCCCGTCCTCAGTCAAAACAGGCACATTCTTCCAGCAGTGAAATCCCCAGCCCATAGACAGAAGTACAAGTACTGCTGAAGAAATTAGGAACCATCAGCTAAACATCACACACATGCACTAATTTGTGGTTAGAGCCTGAAATCTGTTGAATAAACAACAAGCTGGGTGAATATTCTATTTCTGTAGCTCAGCAGTGAGGACTGCAGAGCTCCACGGGTCCCTAGCAAGGGACATTGTCCCCCACCTGAGGGACACCTGCTAAACCCTGACCTCCTGCCTAACTTAGAGCTTTACATTTCAAAGTGTTGTACAAACACCAACTTAATGACTTTCGAGATATGCTGTCATGTAAATCTCATCATCTGGTTCATCCCTTTCCTCACACAGCATCCCTCCAGGATTTGGCTTTGGAAAGCAATCCCTGTGCAGGGCCAGGAAAGCCGAGTGTCCTTGCAGGCCAATGCAGGTGTTCACCTGCCTGAGGAGCCCCAGAAATAAGGAGCTGAACACCCCAGTTCCCAAGGTGAGGTTGTCCAGGTGGGGAAAACAAATCTTGGGCTACTAAAGAAAAAAAAAAGATAGTTTGTCCCTGGCTTCTGGGTTTAGTAAAGCAAAACTTTGGCTCATGACACTAATTTAACAGGTAAGCTCTAAAATAGGTGATCATGACAGCAGTCACACAGCTGGGAAACTTGTCACGAACCCACTGGGAGGTTGAGTAAAATGGAAATTGGATTGCCTGGTCTAGAAAATAGAAAGGTTAAATTGTCTGGGAGATAAAGTTGATCCTAAACTCTCCTAAGTGGGCAGTGCCTTGGCTCTGAAATCTGACGAGGCAGATAAACATCAGGACAGTTCCACACACAGCTGAGAGCCAACACGGGACCTTGGGAGGCTTCGAATGATATCAGGGTCGGATTAAACACGTCTCAAAGTTGGTAAAATCCATAAAATACTTTTATGACATTCAGCACCCGGGACAGCAACACAGTGTTCGTTAATACACAAAAAACTGTGTTTGTGGAGACAAACTGAGCCCAGGAAGAGTCCCGGGAACAGGGAGAGGCAGCAACGTGGGTCTTACAAGGGGGAAAAGCAGAGGTGGGAGCAGGCTCTGGAATCACTCTGTGCCACTGATTGCTCACAGGAAACGTCAGAACTTGGCAATGTCAAGGAATCAGAGGCACTGCAGAAAGTATTTCCTTTGTTTCTTTTGAAGTGCCCTGGATATAATCAATCACACAGAAAAAACTCCTACATTTTGGTTCGATGTGCAAAGGGCCATTTGCATTTCAATATCTTCAGCTTATCCTGCCAATAAAAAACATGGAATCATGAAGAAGAGATCAGGCCACTGGAGAGAAAAACAAGAGATGACACCCTGCAGACCTTTCAGATAAAACAACTCCTTGTTTGTAACATTTCTGTTGGCGTCCCAATATTTCTGAATGATTGGGTTTTCAAATGAGATCAGTCAGGATGCAAATGAGGAAACAGGATCAAGACATCTCCCATATCTGATTGGATAGAGAAATTATCAAAAGACCCTTTTTTCATATCAAATTTCCACCACAAAAGGTCAAACTTTCAACTCCCATTACTTTTGCTAACTGTATTTCACTGCGCCTGCCAGCTCATTGCTGCTGCTGTTTTCAGAGGGAAAAAAGAGAAGTTACAGACGATCCCACATCCGTCAGACAGGGTGGACAAACATTTTCTAATCTTATTATATTTTTCTCTACAGCCCTCAAAATCCTTGCAGCCCAAACATCCCTTCTAACCTGATTAGCTCTTCCTAGGTAGTTTTTATTTTTCCTACAGGTTCTCGTCATATTTTCTCCACTACAGGCTGACAGAGCACCAGCTGTGTTGCCAGACTGTTTTGTACTCCAATTTGACCATTTAAAACACTTTCTGATGTGTGCTTTCCTAAAATACACCTCCCTGTGTTTTCTGGCTGGACTGACGCCTAAGCACCCAAGAAATGGATGTTCCAGAAAAAACAAAAGGCAAAGAGAAAGCACTTCAAGGATTCCCCCTGAAATCCTCACACAGGTACATTTTCTCCGGCAGTTCATCCCTGCCTGGCTTTCTGCAGACTTGGAATATCTGACCACGGCCTGAGACTCCAAGGTTTTGCTCAAAACACTCAGCTCACACAAATTCAGAGCACTCACACCCTTGTGCCCAAGCAGAGGAGTAGCTCAGCACCTCGAGGTGCCATCCACTCCTTTTCGGGTTTCAAGCTGACTTTTGGAGCAGCAGAGGTAGCAAGTGGGGCAAGCACAAGAAAATGAATTCATTAGTAAAAAGAGCAGGGCTCAATGTATTTGTTGCTACTGGTCCCCTAAAAAAATCTCCCTCAACATTATTATCATTGCAACATATACAACCCATCACAACAGTACCTTGAGGTTTCTATTATTCGGGTTTTTCTCTGCTGTTCTTATTATGTGCCCAATAACTAAATGTTTCACAAAGCCATTTCCTACAGAAATATTTATGTTCCCAAATGTTTATTGGCCCCTCTATCATGATCAAGCTTTTATGAGCACTCTATACAGAACACTGAATTAAATACATAATTCCTGCTCTATCAGATCCTGGCTCGATGCTCTGTTTGTTTTACACAGCCAGGCACTGTGGTGAACTACAGAACACCTTAGAGAAAATCTAATTTATATGGTAAAGATATTTCTATCCACACTGACTGCGTGGGCGGGTGATTACAGAAAGTTAATGAGGACGAGGAGGGTGGAGGGTTTAAATTCTATTAAAGGATTTTATTCATTGTGCTGGTTTTCCTGAACAACCTTTTCAGGTGATTTCTACACAACTATGAACACCGAGCTCTGGAGCATCACAGGCTGGAAGGAGATGGAGGATGGAAATGTTACACAGAAGCTTCTCCCTCACTTGCTCCATGTCACAGCTACACTGAGTAATTTACCCTTAATTTTGGCAACTGATTGGACTCTGTGAGCCACGACCAGCGCTCAGACCAGGAGCTGTTCTCCCTCCTTACACTTCCTTCATCTCTGATTTTCTCATTTTTCTTCTCTTCTCTTCTCCTTTGGACCAGAATTACTGGGGTGAGCTGTGAATGTCTGTATGTAACTACTAAACTAAAACTTCAGCCTCTCTATGACATCAAATCAATGTTCCCAGTTTCTCTGCACCCAACAAATGCCAGTCACAGAACACAGGGAGCCTTTGTGCACGTAAGTTCTTGGGAGTGGCATAAAGCTCTGTCAGGTTGGCTATTAGGAACAGGTTCTTCCCCCAGAGGGTGGTCAGGCACTGAACAGGGTTTCCTGTAATGTTTTTCTTTTTTCCCCTGAGACAATTCTGGTCAAAGGTAGTTTGAGGATGAGCTGGGGATCTCAGTCAGTAGGGAAGGTCTGGAGGTCATGAGGTTCAGTAATGGGCTCTACAGTGTAGCTAAAAAAATATAAAAGATCTCCTGACTGGAAAGGATATTTGACATTCAGATACATTCACAACTGAGGTGTGTAACAATGGTAGCTGCATAGTCAGTTACTCAGCCTTGGATTGATTGCACTGGCAACTTTTAAACTGTGATTTCTTTCCTCTAAAAGATACTCTAGTTCAAACAAGACTCTGTCTAAATCTGTTATGAATTACAATGTGTTTGGAATTAATCAGACAGAATGTGACATCTAACAAAAAAGAAAAAGATGGATTTTTATTCTAAGAACTGTTTCAAATAAAGATTTCTGTTCCTTAAAAGGCTTAACCACTTTGCGTAACTGTTTGTACCCAGAAATAAACTGAAAGGAAGGGCACTCACCTCCACTTGCAGTTTGCACATACCAGGGAAACGTGAAAAGCTGAATGTTTATGGTTATTCTCTTCCTAATGCAACACAGAACCCTGTCTAGTGCCATAATAAAAACCACCAAAATCAAATCCTCTGCTTCCTCTGAGCACAAAACTTCCAGGGTACACAACCATTAAAGATTAATGGTTCATACAACCACACCAACTCACTGACACTCTGCGCACCAGGTGAGAACGAGGAATGTTCAGAAACACTCAACTTTTGCAGCACGTTTTGAAGAGCAGGGAGGAACCCAGAACAGGTTTTTGTGTTGGCTTCAGGGACAGAGCTCACAGCGCCAGCACCATCAATCACCCAAGAATATCCACAGTGATATCACGTCTTTCATTAGAAAAAACACCAGAGCTTCTTTCAGGAGCACTGCCACTTGCCATTTCTTTGAGGTAATCAGATAGCTGTTAATTAATAAACCTGTCGGGTGACTCGTCCTGCTCTGGTCATCATTATCCATTCTGCAACAGGATCCTGCTCTCAGCACTGCTATCCACCCCATAGCTTCCAGCTCAATTAACTTAATGCTATGCAAATGAGAGGCTCTCCTCGTCATTAGCTTATAGCCCACAAATGTTAATAACATAATTGGGCCTTCAACAGGGTAATTAGACACGATTTCTTCCATTAGTCTTACAAGGCTAATTATTGTTGATAGGAGAGAGGGGATGAGTCCCAGTGCTGCATGCAAAGAGGGGCAGCTGGTTAAAGCAAATATAGACAAAACATCGACAAGGTAAAACAACAGTTGAGATCTACGGCAGGGTCAGGTAGGGCTGGGGGGAAGGACGACAGCATGAGGAGAAAGTTGGGAATCACTGGAGAAATTGTCTACAAGGTAGGAACTGAAACCAAACATTCAGCCTGAAAATGGAGCTCTCCTGCACTTGGCAGTGAAACAACATGATGCTTAATAAATCCAAGGAAGCTCCTCTCGAGCTTTTGGGCAATTTGGAAGTTGTACTGAACAAAATTCCCAGGTCTGAAATGCAAATATGCAGCCAGGAGACCTTAAGGACTGAATCTGATCCTTGATCTCCCTGGTCATTATGTCCAACCTCCCCTCCTGGGTTTGCTGTGTGTCATTGCATGATTTCTCCGAGCTACTTGCTTTAAGAACTAGAGGGAGTGGTCACAAGTTGAGCCAGAGGAGGTTTAGATTGGATACCAGGAAAAAATCCTTCATGGAAAGGGTGGTCAGGCTGCCCAGAGAAGAGGTGGAGTCACCATTCCTGGAAGTGTTCAAAAATAGTTGTGGATGTGGCACTTGAGGACGTGGTTTAGTGGTGAACACGGTGCTGGTTGATGATAAAACTTGATCCTAAAGGTCTTTTCCAACCTTAGGGATTCTGTGATTCTAATTACAGAATGAGAACACACCGAATTCTTTCATAGTCACGAAGCAAAATCCATTTCTGCAACTTATTCACAGAAAGTTAATAAAAACTTGGATTCAGTATCGTGGACTGACAGTCACATTTTCAGCAGGAAGAGACATGGCAGCAAGTTTCCAAACTGAGATTACATTTTGGCTGATGGAATGAAAGCTCAGGGTTGGCTCCTGTGCCAGTTAATCCTGTGCAGTCTCATTCACAGAGGTTTGAAATGTAGGACTAGACAGAGAGTTCTGTGAGGAAACTGTGCTTTTAAAAGGAGAAAGCAAACTTTACAAAAATATGACAAGTTCCCCAAATCCACCACCACTTGTCTTTGACAGTTCAGTGTTTTACTGCAAACAGTGTTAGGAAAAATATATGTCAATCTGGAGAGCCCACAGGACTCAAGGGGCTGAGAAAACACATTATTTCTTTATTTTGTTCCTGTTTACTTTAACTTGGGGGCACATTCACGGCCAATATGAATCCTTTGATTTCACTGCAAGTATATGAGGAGGAACTCTTCAAATACACTTGGCCTGAAAATCAGCTTAAATGATGTTCACAGAAGGTGCAGCATTTACTAGAAGGCAAAATTAAACAATTACTCTTTTAACCTGTTGTAGCCTGAGCTTTGGTGAGTTCTCTGACAAGAACAGATTTTCCTGGGGGATCATTCACTCGGTGAGTACCAGGGGGATATTAATCAGCATTTCTAGCAGAACAATATTAGACTACAATTATTTTAAGAATTGTTTTTACCATGCCCAAAGTGTTACAGTGCCTTACTGAGCTCAGAAATACAGCACATGTTGGGAAAGGATAATGTTTAAAAGCCTCTGTGGGACAGATAAAAGCCTTTCACGAAATGTATTCTGAGCCTTACAAAGGACAGAATTCTGTAATAGGGAATTTTGTAAACATAATGAATTTGGGGACAGAAAATATGATTCTTGCACAGCACCAAAACCCTGGGCCACCACTTACACCTGAGCCAAGGGAAGCCAATTTAAGTGAGAGTGATTAATACATTTATGTGACTGCAGGTGATCCAAGGCAATAGAATGAGATCCAGTGCGTCTGTCAGGGATAAGGGATCATTCCTACACCTTTCCTGCAGGAGAAGCTGTGACAGCATTCAGTTCTTCTCTCTTAAATTGCCCTGCACTTACTAAATTTACTTACTAGAAAATTCTGAGCTAATATCTTGTTCCAAGGCAAACAGCACTAAATCCACTGATGTTTTAATGAAGATTACACTTTCTAATCCTCACGGTAATGACAAACTAGTCTCCATTCAATATGCAGTATCACTTGTCAGTTCTAATCACCCAAGCTGTATTATTTTTGCTACAGACTGATGCACTTGTCTTCCCACATCTTCAGCCTGGAGAATCCAAGGAAAAGCAGTGAAATGCCTGTCCTGCCAATGGTTTTCAGGATGGGCCAATTTTGCCAGTCACAGCAGCTCTGAGGACAGCCTAACTCTGGGATTAGCCTCAGATCCAAGGAGACCAGGAAATCAGAGCACAGCTGGCACAATCCTGTCCAAGTTTTTAGTCCAGAAATCCTGAATTCTGGTAATTATGGAGTTCATAAACTCAGTTTTAATCTGTACAGATGGAAAGGTGGCCTTACCTCATTTACTCCGAATAATATTCAGCCATATTTTGCTACCAGACTGCTGAAGCAAGTGCTAAGGGAAGAGTGTGAGATGTTGGACAACACTGGCCAGCCCTCCCTTCCCTTTGTGCCTTCTCAGGCACTAAATGTCTTCATCCACAGTTTTTACACAGGCAAAACTCTCATCACTTCAGTCATGTTCTCTTCATGTTCAGACATCATGTTCTCTTACCCAATGCAAAGTAAATCAATTAGTAAATTAAATCAAAATGCGGCCACCCTTTAGATATAAAAGTTTTCCTCCCCTATTTATTTTTCAGAAGTTTTTCTGGTTCCAGTCAGCCCTTGCAGCCAGCATCTTCCTCACCAAAAGCTCTTAAATGCTACAAAATCAGACTTGCATGTATATGGTTCTTATTTATGCACAAACTATGAGTTAATTAAGGTGAAATGTTGAAAGTGACTGCTTTGGACCATGAAGAAATAATCAGAATTGAAAAAAGCACATCATATTTTACCCTGAGAGACCAATCAGTGTTACAGCCCACGAAATGCACTGATGGTGCATGACTGTGCAGCCACAGCTTTCCCTGCACACCCTCTTAGCAAAACTGTTTGTTCAAAGTGACTCTGCACCAAAGAGCCCTGGAGAAGAGCTGCAGGATCAGAGGGTCCCTCAGGGTCAGAGCTGCAGCACCTGCACCATTGCTGGATCCCGATGGAGAGTGGAATGAACTGAGACCAAACTGGGAGGCCAGAGGGAGCCCAGGACTCTGGGGGATGATCTTTGCTGTCCAAAACGTGTGAATAAAAACTTAAGCAAGAGAAGGTGGAGAGGAAAAGCACAGATTAGATGACTTGGCTACTATTTAAATGATAACACTCTGAATTCCATGACTGTCATCTCATTCCTTAAACAAAAGTCGTGTCTCGGGTGAATGCCCTGAAGAACCTTGGTGGATTTGTAGAGATCAGGACCATGAAGTTGTCATTGTGCACTAGGATGTTAAAAGCCTGGTTCTTCTTGCCGGCAGCTCTCAGATCTTCTCTCAGAACACGTTTTCCCCTGACAAGATGGAAACATGCGAGTTCCCAGTGCTGACCACAGAACACTCCTCAGCTCAGCTTCCTGAATAATGCAGGCAAGGTTTAAATGCAAACACGTGAGAACTTGGCTGCAAGGTTCAGTAAAAATCCTCACTTTCTTCCAGGAACCAGAGACAATCTCAAATAATACCCCACAGTAAATAGTTATTGTCTGTAGGGACACAAGCCAGGCCTTTGCCCAGAAGTGACTGAGAGCAATAAGGACACACCAACCAAATGGTGCCTTCTTGGGTCTCGAGATCCAAGGAGAAAGCAGAGACACTGCTGGTTTGGTTTGCCTTGTGCAAAACCTGATGTCAGTGCCGAAGACATGAAAAGTACCCCAAATTCTACTGCTTTCACAGAGTTTTCTCACTCTATTTTGTTACTGAAGTCAGAAAGACAGCCTTGAAACTGGTGGAAACTTCCAACAGAAATAAAAGGGTAATCAAGCCAGAAAGTCTTCAGGTTTCCTAACATTTACCATTTGTTAGAGATGGTTACTGCTAAAAAATATCTCTTCTTTAAGCAGCAAAAAGAATGAAAGGGTTGTGCATGTGGTTTTGGCTCCTTAAAAATAACAATAAACCCAAAAATATTTACTCAGAAGTAGAAGCTTTTCTTCTTTCTCTTCCTGGAGACTTCGGAATCTTGCTGAGATCAGAGATCTCCTTAATTGCTGTACCCAGGATTTCACCAGACAAACTCCAGCCATCAAAAGGAGCTTGTATGAGATGAGGTAACTTCTAAAAATAATCCCTGCCTCCCACAACTGAAGCCAAATATACCTCTTATTCTTGCTGGAGCAGAATCAGCTTGTGACAGCAAATGCTGCATCCTCCAGAAAGCCCAAAGAAGGATTTTTAAAACTGCATTTGATGTTTTGCTGTTGCTGGCTCAAGATGCATATTAATGCCCCTCCCCAGGAGAGGAAGGCTCTCATGGTACCGATATAGGTCAGGCAGAATGTGCAGCAGAAGCGACATAATCTTTTTACTGTAATCATCCAATTTCCTATCTATTGGATTATTTAAGAGCAGCATCTTCTCTTTAGATTAGTGTCATGTTATGAGGGAGGAGAGAGCACAGTCTAGTGAGGAGGAGAAGGGGACGGGGAATGAGGATTCCCCACAGATGGCTCAACCTGGATAGGGAGCTGCTTCTGTTGGGTTTGTGTGGACAAAGGGTTGTGTGTGGGCGGTTGTTTTTGCACAACATGTGGGTGTGACTGTCAGAAAGAGCCTCATGACAGAGCCCTGAACACCTTTCTGTGTGTTCAGCTCCAACATGGAAGGTAACAGGAGGTTCCCTGATATGAGTTGGACTAGATGATCCTTGTGGGTCCCTTCCAACTCATAATATTCTGTGATTCTGTGTGATTCTGTGTGATTCTGTGATTTTCCCCCTTATGCCGTGCTCAGGGATGAGGCAGACCAAGGAATAAAGGTAAATGAGTTAATTAAAATCTTGCCAATGATGAGGATAAGTCTCCAAACACTTGCATCAAGAGGTGACACAAGGACTGAATCACTCCTGTAGCTTGGCAAAGGCTACAGGGGCAGGAGCTGTGGGTTAAACTGACCCCACTCTGTGGGTGAAGCAGACGAGTTGTTTGCCAGGTCAGGTGAGAAGAAGATTTTCTAAATTTTGCCCGGTAATCACACTGGGATTTTATTTGAGGGATAAAAACCCCTCATCATTTTTATCCCTTGGCCAGGGTGTTGTGGTCCCTCAGAGCTCAGCTGTGGGTGAGAACCTGCACTGGGGTAGGGAAGACAAGAATTCATCACCTAAAACACACCTCCCACAGTAAGTTTCCCTTTCATAAGCACAGCAGTGACCTCGGGAGGATCCTGCTCCTTTAGCCCCCACTGCCCCTCAGTTTTTACCAAGAGTGTTTGATTTGAACACGTGGTGGAGCAGGAAGAGCCCAGCTGAGGTGGGAGCACTGACAGGCAAAGGGATAATAAAAGGAAACCAGTCAGGATTGGTGAAGAGAACAGGCACTAAACCAGCAACCACAGAACGGCTCTGGGAAGAGTGAGCTGAGAAAAAAAAATGAGAATGATTGAACCAGAGAATTGTTCTGCTTATTATTTTTAGTACTTTATAAATTATGCCAAATTCTGCTTGGTCACTTGGACTTTTCCTGCTGTTTAGTACTTTAGTTACCACATCATTTTTCTGGTTTTGGTTTTTTTTTTTTTACTGAAAATTAGGAGAAAAAATAAGATATAATTATAACATTTCTTCTTTGCTACTCATCAGATTTTTGTCTGCCATCAATTAAAACCACATCTATTATAAATACACAATATCCATCACTTAAATTAGGCCAAAGTTTTAAAAACGCTCTGTAAGATTTTTCCATGTCAGAATAATTCAATCACTATTATGTTTCCTTGATGCAACTATTTTGGGATTTAGCTTGTTCCTTGATAGGAATTTAATTAAGTAATTTCCATGTAATTTCCAAATACGTAGCTGTTACAAAAGGCAGCAAAGAAACGAAGAGGCAAAAAGGAAACCTGAAGAGAGCTAATCTTTAACAAAAATATTTCTGATATAAAAAAATGAATCTGAGGAATACATATTCAGTGATAAGTATTCCAGTGCATGTCTGGTAAACTCTCAGATAATGGCAGCATGGTGGGGTCACTGGGGTTCTATTAGCTCAATTAATGAGGAGTAAGATAAGGCTAACACCCAGCTCTTCAACCGGCTCAGAAATAGAGCTGATAGTAATGGAGTTATTAACCTTCGCCAGCCATTGAATTTTGCTGCTGATTCAAACTCCATTTCCTAGTTCAGGCCTCCATTAATAGGCTGTTTATTATCCCTAATCCACATTGGGATCAGCTGCAGAGATATGAAAGCCCCATGTAAAGCCCAAATAGTTAGAAAGAAAAAAAAATCCATTTTTCCCATTATGATTTCCTCCCCTTTTCGACGTATTCACGGGTTCTACCTTAGAAATTGGGAACTTCATTATCTTAAACTGTTTGAATACATGTTCTTAGTAGGGTGGTGAAAAAGAAGCTTTAAATATATGATGTAAAAAGATGACATAACTGGGGATACAGGCACATCATTCGGAAGAGTAAATGAAACACTGCTAGAAAACTCACACTGGAGATGCTGTCGCTCCTTTGGGGAGAACTCCAACACAAACCTGGCTCCAATTTTAACTCCAGGAACCTTGAGTTAAAGGTTCTTTAGGCCCATTGTTTAATTTGCACTCACCCAACTGAGATTTCTGCCACTTTGTAAATTTTCAGTGTATTTTCAATGAAAGAGACGCAGTTTAGTTACCTCAGTCCACACACACACAAGATGTTTTCCCAAAATCCATCTCATAGAATATCAGCAACTATAAGGAATGGAGTTAAGATCAAAACAAAGATGTTTGTGATACTATAAATACATCAAATCCTGAAGGCAGCTGTGGTTGTCCCATCCCAGCACAGAAAGAGCTGGAATGAGC
The DNA here is from genome assembly GCA_013390025.1 of Pitta sordida. Classification (NCBI taxonomy): domain Eukaryota; kingdom Metazoa; phylum Chordata; class Aves; order Passeriformes; family Pittidae; genus Pitta; species Pitta sordida. Next base: position 98,143 of record WEKX01015807.1, on the reverse strand, counting down.
AGGGAAGGGAGAGGATGATCAGAAGAGTGAAATGACCTCTAGGGAAGGAAAGGATAAACAGACCAAGGTTTTTCGGGAAAGAAACCATTGAAAGGCATATCCAAGTGTGACACAATCAGGTTTGTTAGGAGACATGACCAGGGAATGTCTGTAACTGTTTCTCAGGAGCAGAAATGAACCTGGCAAAGCCACTGTGAAGTATTTTCATGTGACACCCAGTGAAATGGGATTTGATTTGGTGGCCCAAAGTCAAGGAAATGGGTGATTAGACAGTTGTCCAGATGACCCCCTGGCCCAGGGAACCCTTAAACTGCTGATTGCCTCAGGCTGGCCTGGACCAGAGACAGCTGAGCATGAAGCAGTGAAGGTAATGACCAGGGATTCCTAATGGATGCCACTGGTGCTGCTGAATCTTATCTTAATTGTAAGTTTGGGTGAGAGGAGAAAGGGCTAAAAAATGTTTTGGTGAATATTAAATAGAATTTTCAGTATATTAAAACTGCCCATGCTATATTATATATCTCTTATTGTTGCTCAAGCATTAACAATAAAAAAAAGAGAAAAGCTAAAATACCTATTTACGCTCATTTGGGAGAAGAACTGAAGTCAGTGCTTTCCATTAGTAGTTCAGAGCTTCAGATGCCACCCTGGAATTGATGTGGATTCCCACTTAACATTGGCACTAAGTGGTTAATGGTGTCTTTTACTCCAGAGCTGTGAGGCCACTAATAGATTCAGCTCCTTATTTGCCCTAAAGGCTGCCCCAGTTCAATGGCATTGGGATCCTGTCCACTTAGGCAGGAACTGCTTCACAGGGAGGAACAGAGAGGGCAGGTTCTGCTGATCCCAGCAGCTTTTCCTGTTCTAAGCAAACCTTCACTCTAGTGCAAATTCTAATTTAAAGAAAACCCTATACCTCACTTTTTCAGTGGAAATTGAATTATTTTCCCTTTTGTTCCAGGGCAGTTCTTCGGATGCAGTAGCTGATGCTGTATGAGGGGTTTTTTTATTATTACATTTTAACAAACTTTATAGCCCATTTTGTTTGTTTTCAAATAACTTTATTTTCCTTCTTTCCTACCATCAATTACTAGGTTTGTTTTTCTTTCCACAAGATGGAGGAGTCAGGAGACTGATCCTGCTCAATGCTGTATAATTTAGTATTATGTGTAGTAGCTTTATGAGGTGGGAGTCAGATAAAACATAGTATTTGAACACTAACCATTTATTAGCTCTAAGGAATAGATTTGTGACTTGACAAGCAGACAATAACTCTGTGTTCTGATCAGCCAAAGAGGTCTACTCTGAGTTCGAAAACCAGAGGAACATTCTCTTTCACAAATAATTTTGTTTACTGATGTGACTAGATTTTAATAATAAACTTGATATATATGTAAATTTATTTTAATCTAATTTCATCAACAGAGCCCTCCTAAAAATGAGACTTTGTAGATTGTTCTGTGTCTGATTTATAGATTTCTGCATCCTATTCCCAGACTGATTTCAGGGCTATAATTCTATCAGGTTTTCCTCCTGATGTCAGAAACACCTCCTCTGCAGATAGTGTTTTATAACTAGCACCACAACTGAAACTGAATTACTGCCCTGCTGTCCTATGCTGCAATATGTCCCTTTGTTTAGAATCACCCCCTCTCCTCTACATCCCTTCAGCTCCATGGCAAATACCAGCTCCAGAATCAATCAGGGAGCACTGTGTCTAGTTTTGTCCCTCACTTCAACCTCTGGATAAAACAGTAGGGGCCAAATCCTTCACTCAGACACGAATGTGCAGAGCCCTTTAAAGCAAAAGGAAGCTGAACAAACAGATCAGCGCTGAATTTCCACACATCCAATGTTATAATGAGTTGTTCTTCCTCACCTGATGAGGCCTCAATCCTTTAAAGGAGCACATGGGGCACACTCGAGATTTCACACCGGGGGCTCAGACTCATGTTTAGGGATTCAGGACCTTCCTTCTAAATGCACATGAAGAATAATCTGTGGGAAATGTTATTTAACTCAGTCTAGCATAAGTGTCAAGATTCTTGCTCCATTTTTTTTTCATTAAATGGATTCCTGTTTAAGATGCAAATCATCTTATTTTGAATCAATGAAGCCACTGCTGTTTTCAGACACAAACCTTGATGGAGGAGTGTCAGGTCCCTGCCTGTGTACTCCCCTCTTTCTCCTCTCCAACTCAACCTCACCCTGTACAGGGAGTGGGGAGGGGACTCAGGGCAGCCCCAAAGGAGACACAGAAAGAGCAACTTTGCCAACTTAAAACACTTTCATGGGTAATACACCTTTTCTACTACAAGTTTTTTGGCGAGAACAGCTACAAATTTCCAATGTTGGCCTTTGGAATGACCACTGTGCCAGCCAGTGGTACGGATTGAACCAGGAAACTCTGGCAAAGGAAAGGAAAAACCTCTCAGATTTGATGAGTGCACCCTCACTTCAAATCCCCCCCACTTTTGGACCAGCTGAGAAGACTAACTCTGTTTCATCTCCTTGGCACTCATAACAGCTCTCTTTTGATGCTGATGCCTCTCATATTACATTTCTGAACAATTCATTACAGCTCAAATAAAACACAATTCTCATGTTGTTTTTAATTATTTCACAAACCCCAGAAGTCTCATAATAAGCTCTTCACAACACCAATATATTTCTGTGGTATTACGCCAGTGCTGAAGAAAGATGTAGATCCCCCCTCCTGCTGCAAATAAAATACACCTTCTGATATAATCCAAATTTTAATCCCTTTCTTATGGTTTGTCTTTAGAGGCAACTCAAAGCAAATAAGCAGAACAACAAACCCCTTCTCTCTCCCACAGTTTGGCCATCTGGAGCATTTGTAAGGCCAGGGCTCTATTTCCTACTCTTCAGGAGGAAGACCCCTCTGCTAGGTAAGGAATAAATAAGATGCAATAGCACATGCGGCGTCAATAAAGGTCTGCATCTTTCCACAAACAAACTTATTATACACATAATGTGGTGATTGTTAAATTTCTCTCTTACCTGTTTGGATTAATCTGTGATTTGTGCAGCTGCTCTGCCTGTTCCTTGTCCCTTGGGAAGCCAGAGAGCACCCAGCCCTGGGTCAGGCAGTCAAGGGAGCCCAGGCGCTCTGCCAGGAGCTTCACAACAAGGTTGTCTGGGACTGCAAAGGATTAAAAAGGTGACATTTATTTTGCCTGCTGAGCCTGCAATTAAGGAGGGTGCACACAACTTCTGGTGACTGCCATAGGAGCTAAACCACCCAGTTATTCCCACTCCTAGCTGGTTTTGGAGACAGGAGGCACTGGTGGCTTTTGCTTATTTACTGGGCTGTCATGGGACCCCCAAACAGAAGGACTAAAGCAAAGGATTTGGTGGTACCTTATGCCCACCTCATCGTGCACTGTGATTTTTCTCCAGCCACAGTGATGTCACAGTGATGTGTGTGACACAATCTTATCCAAGTGCAAAAAACAATTACTCATGTCATTATTGTGTAAAAGAAATCCTAAAACAGGGAAGACATTTCAGAGTGTGTTGGACTCAGCAGGTGATAATGGCTCTGCCACCACAAGGGCTATTGCTCCAATTTGCCCAAGGCCTTGAAGATTTTTTATTTCCAAACTATATTTTGACTGCTTTAACTACTGGATTGATGACTCCCTAATTTTACAGATCAAAGTTCTTTTTCTCTGTAACTATTTTTCTTTAGGGTGAGGGAGAAAGAGAAAGAAAGTGATGTGGGTATGTTGTGCTGTTGAGCTTCTTGCAGATCCTGGGAGATTCCCCATTTCCAGGGGCCAGACTGTTCCCATCCTTCATATGGGAAGGAGGAACACTGCAGAGCACAAAAAATTAAAAAGATGCAAAATGCTGACTGGGATTACAACTGCTATGCAGCTTTTAAAATTCTATTTATTGAGACACAATCTTCATAAAATTATAGTAAAATATTTCAATCAAGATATTTAAATTTTGGGGGGTTTCATAATTAAATATTAGGGGCTCAGTGTCAAATAACCCTTCAAAAAAGGACAGCAAAATCACCTCGCGCTGCTTCCCAAAGCAGCAGCCAAAACAATCCTCAGGCAGAAAGGAGAGTCCCTTCTCTTTATCTGTTCAGCCTGTCTAACACACAGGTGCCTCTGCTGAAAACAAGCCAGAAAAATTGCTACATAAATCCCCATCATGGCATGTGGATGTTTTGATGCTCACCCTGCCATCACATCTGCATACAAAAATACAACAAGTGCTTGTAGGAGAGTGTATGTGTCAGATTTCTAACACTGCACTTCCCTTTAGGACAGGCTGACAGGAATCTCTGCCTGTATTTTGGCAGAGTGAATTATTAGCAGAGCACATTTGTAGCCCGGGTACAAGCAGGTTTTAAATTGCAATAACGGAATCCATTTGCTTCCTGAAATTTAACATTGCACCTCTATCATGACATTCATTACTTCTCCCTTAAATAATCAAATTACTGAGTTTACAGAACTGCACTCAGGATTCAATGTACCAGCAAAAAGGGAGGGAAACCGCAGGGAATTAATTAGAAAACAGATTAGTGTATTAATTGAGGATATCCACTTCACATTATAAAAGAGCAAGTTAAAGGGAGCAATATTCTCCTTCTGCTGAAAGGGGGAAAAAAAAAAAAGGAATGGAATAAACCCAGACACTTGACAAAGAGCAAAATGACAATGCAAAACTAGGAATTCCATTAAAAATGGGATCCACAAAATTAACTATACAACAGCCTAGCAGCAGGCAGGAACGTTGTGAGACAGATGATGCTCCTCTATCCCACCCAGACCTGAGCTGCAGGCAGGAATGGGCGGGATAACAGGAGAATTTCGGTGCCTTTTGCAGAGCGCTTCTCCCCACCTTCCATCTGACAAGAACAAATACAAACCCAAGACATCCTAGTAGGAATCAAGAAAAGCAAATAAACCTGCCCTCTCTTTCCCAAAAATGTATTCCATACAAAGACCAGTGGAATTTTCCCATGCTCCTGAATTTCTGGCTGCAGCACTGAACTAGCTTGACACATTATTTTATTTAATCCCTACTGGAATCAGTGTCATGGATTTACAGAGATGTCAAATCACATGATTTTTTTAATTATTTTTTGGGGGAAAAAATCCAGAATGCTCAAAACATTTTTGCAAGGAATTGGAATAAAACCTACAAACCCATGAGCAAAAGTGCAGGAGGATCCTGCCAGAGGTGAGAGCCCTGGGAGAGGAACACGGAACCAGGGCAGAGGCTGAAAGGAATGACACAGAGACATTAGTGGGTGTGCTCTGCTGTTGAGCTTCCTGCAGATCCTGAGATTCCCCACTTCCAGAGGCCAGACTGCTTCCATCCTTCTAAGGGCAAGGAGAAACAGCAGCCTCCAAGAAACTACAAGGCAATTGTGATGGGCACCTTGCAGCATCATTTGATCTGATCATGTCCCATAGGCCTCCTGAAGCAATCACAAGAGCTAAAAAAAAAATCAAGATGCAGCGACGATTAATTAATACTTTAGGTAACGACATTGCAGGTTTGGGGTGCTTTGAGCAGCACTGGGGATGTGTGGTAAGCCTGACACCTCTCTCACTTCAGCTGTGACTGCAACACATCAGCAATACCCTTCAGACTGTTTGTTCACTCATGTACATATATACATCACTGAATAATATAGATGCTTACATATTTTCTGTGCCTCCCTCTAAAGCTTGATGGTGAGAAATAAAACATAAGCAAGTCAGACAGCGAGCTCTGCTCTCCTCTTGATTAGCAAACACACCTATCACTTCAACACAATGGGGGAACAGAGCTTGTTGGCTGCTTGGTGGCATTACAAAGTACATCAGCTGCCCTTGAACAGGAACAGTCACACTTAAAACAGCTGCATTAAAACTGTAAAACATCTTCCACAGACCAGAGGGAAGGATAAAAAAAAAGGTGGGGGAGAAAAAAGGAAGGAAGAAGTCGGTATTATTCTTATTTTGTAGTACAGACAGAGTAGGTAATGAAGAACTCTGCAGTACAGTATTCCTTCTCACTCATGTGGAACTGGCTCTGGGATGTAAGGCAAATTAATAACCTGTAATTGGGGGGGGGTACACAGCCTGTGAGGGACTAGCCAGAGGTCTCCTGGCCTTAAGCACATGACCCAATGGGTATATAGCAAAGTAAAATACAGAGCTTTTCTGATGAGACAGTCAATCCACATGTTTTAAGTAGATTATGAAGCACAAGTGCTTGGAATAATCAATTCCTTTTCAACATAAGCCTGTGTGAGTTTCCAACTCTGAAAGTTGGGGGAATGAGACTCGAGAGAGATTTTACTTTATCATTAGAGAAGTCCAGAGGTAAGTTTCTTGTAAAAATTTCACTGTGCTGCTACAAAGAGATACCCAGGTTAGGTAATGTGGAAGCACATCTCTATTAAGGTGAGAAACCAAGGTACCCGAGTGAAATTCACCCCTCAGGATTAAAGCTGCAGAGCCACCACAGTGACTCCTGAGAGCATCACACACAGCTGAGGACCAGGGTCACAGTGACATCAAACATGGGATGCAGGGCACAGGGAGGCCCCAACCAGCTCCATACGGAAATGTAACTCATTCATGCATATATTCCTGCCTAACACCAGCCCCACACACCACGTCTGCTTTATCTCCCAGCCTGTCTGGACCATGTTAATGGTCTGCACTACTCAGCTGAACTAGCAGCTGTGGACCTAAGAAGTGACCTCATCAATTCAAGGGTGTGATCAGGCAGGGACAGGGAACTGAGGCTGAAAGTGCTGCTCTTCCTCCTGGAACTGCTGTGTGGACACCCAGAGATTTTCTGTTTCCGGGGATGTCAATCAGCACCTTCCAGCAGATCATTTAAAAAATAAATTTACTTGTCAGAGCTTCAAAGGTTTTCATAGGCATCAGGTATTTCTCATGGAAAGTACTTCTCATGAAGCTCAGAGGAGTGTGCCCTATTAGCTCCTTCCCAACCCAGGGATCTGCAGGACTAATGGAACCCCGATCAGGCAATCAGTTACAAAATCATTCCATCTGCTCAGGACAAAAGTAACAGAACATTAAAGGCACAGCCTGAAAGGCAAAAACACCACTTGAGAGATTACAGGGCACTATTCTCCAATAACTTCAATGCTGTCAGTGCTCCAAGCTATACAATTATCATATTTAAATTGATTCTTCCTCGATACATTTCCCTTTAAAACACACTTTTTTGGAAGGGTATTGACTCACTTCTCCAAACCTATAAAACCTCAATTTTAAGTACAACACAAACGCATTTGTGGATATAAATTCTGTCAGCTTTGTGCTGTAAAAGGTTTAAGGTCTTTTTGACAATACTGTCCATTTATACTTTATTCTGCTCATAAAGATTTTTTTTTTTTTAGCTGGGTCTGAAGACTTTCACAGCTAATTCAGATGCCTGAGGCTTGATCCCAGCAGTTGACAGTTAACATCTTGCCCTGAGAATAAGCTACTGCCAAAGGCTACTTTCCTGGATTGTCCTGTCAATCCTAAATTTAGCAAAGCATGAGATTTGCTTATGTTATCGCCCTGGAAACTCTGGATGATTCATGACGAGTAATTGGGTTTTTCTATCCTGTTTTCTTGCCTGCACTGAGGTCCCCAGAGATTGTATCGATTGAGATCGTATCAATTGTTTTTTAATGTGTTTGAGAATGATTTAACAGTGATTTACCGTCGCGCGGGCTGGTCGATGCTTCAGCCGCATCCTCCGGTCCTCGGTGAGGACGGGCGGGTTTGGCGCTCGGGCACCGGCAATAAACCATCAAACAAGGGCGAAGTTCGGGGAACGGGATCGGCTCAGGGGGGCACGGAACACGCTGAGCTGGAAGGGACACACAGGGATCACCGAGGCCAGCCCTGAGCCCTGCACAGGACCCTCCCCGGGAGTCACCCCCTGTGCCCCGGAGCATCAGCTCCTCCGGGGGCATCCCGACAGATCCCCACGGATCCCGGGGTCGCTCCCGGGGGATCCCGAGGGGTCGGTTCCGAGGGATCCCGGCGGATCCCGGGGGTCGGTCCCTGCGGATCCGGGGGGTCGGTGCCGGCGGATCCAAGGGGTCAGTGCCGAGGTATCCCGGAGGGTCCCAGAGGTTGGGATGGGGTCGGTCCCGGCGGATCCCGGGGGTCGGTGCCGGCGCCGCTCCCGCCGTTGGTTGTTCTGCGGCGCCACCCCGCGGTGTCTCGGGGCAGCGCAGCCGGTCCCGCCCCGCGCGCAGGAGCCGCCGAAAGGTCGGGAATTCCGGGCAAAGGAGCCGCTCCCGAGGCTGCCGCCGGCACGGGAAGCCTGGAAGCATCCCCGGTTTGGTCGGGTTTGGAGAAGGGACCGAAGCAAGGCGGCAAACGGCGGCAGCGGCGCGGGCGGCGATGCATCAAAGGGACCATTCCCGCAGAATTCCCATTCCCGGCTCCTCTCGCTCATTTTACACACGCAGCGCTGCTGTAAGAATCGGCATCGTTATTGTAATGCAGTAAAATAAACAACGCGATAAAATATTTAATTTCCACATTTTAAGTATTTTTGTTTCTTGGAATATGTTAGAATCTTTTCTTTTTAAAAAGGTTTTTGGTGATTTAAAATAAGAATTAAGCTGTATTAAAAAGGAAATTGTAACATTTGTAAAGCAGGTGTGATCCCGAATCATCGGTCAAATGATATGGGATCAATTTAGAAATGCCTGTTAATGGAAAGCAAATGCTTCCTCACAGGAATCGAGGCAGAGATTCAGGAATCTGCAGCTGAAAACATTCAGTGATGGGACAAGATTCCACCTGGATTCCCATCCACACTCATTGTGTTGAATGAGGTTTCCTGCTCCAGTTCACCTGCCTGTGAAACAAAGCCCCTCTGAACTCCCCCTCAGGGACATGTCTAACCTGAACATTTCTAAAATTAGTCACAAAATGGATATTTGCACCAGTTTTTTTTTTACTCCTTTGGCTTCCACAGAGAGACAAGCACAGCACCAGACAAGCAACCACAAGTTCCCTATTTCCTCCTTAGGTCTTGAAGTTCAGCTCCTCTGAAGGACACTGTAGAATTTGACCTACAAGCCATTTTTAACCAGCAGTGATAATATTCAAAAAAGAATAANGGGTCGGTCCCGGCGGATCCCGGGGGTCAGTGTCGAGGGATCTCGGTGGATCCCGGGGGTTGGGATGGGGTCGGTCCCTGAGGATCCTGGGGACTGGGATGGGGTCGGTCCCTGAGGATCCTGGGGATTGGGATGGGGTCGGTCCCGGCGGATCCCGGGGGTCGGTGCCGGCGCCGCTCCCGCCGTTGGTTGTTCTGCGGCGCCACCCGGAGGTGTCTCGGGGCAGCGCAGCCGGTCCCGCCCCGCGCGCAGGAGCCGCCGAAAGGTCGGGAATTCCGGGCAAAGGAGCCGCTCCCGAGGCTGCCGCCGGCACGGGAAGCCTGGAAGCATCCCCGGTTTGGTCGGGTTTGGAGAAGGGACCGAAGCAAGGCGGCAAACGGCGGCAGCGGCGCGGGCGGCGATGCATCAAAGGGACCATTCCCGCAGAATTCCCATTCCCGGCTCCTCTCGCTCATTTTACACACGCAGCGCTGCTGTAAGAATCGGCATCGTTATTGTAATGCAGTAAAATAAACAACGCGATAAAATATTTAATTTCCACATTTTAAGTATTTTTGTTTCTTGGAATATGTTAGAATCTTTTCTTTTTAAAAAGGTTTTTGGTGATTTAAAATAAGAATTAAGCTGTATTAAAAAGGAAATTGTAACATTTGTAAAGCAGGTGTGATCCCGAATCATCGGTCAAATGATATGGGATCAATTTAGAAATGCCTGTTAATGGAAAGCAAATGCTTCCTCACAGGAATCGAGGCAGAGATTCAGGAATCTGCAGCTGAAAACATTCAGTGATGGGACAAGATTCCACCTGGATTCCCATCCACACTCATTGTGTTGAATGAGGTTTCCTGCTCCAGTTCACCTGCCTGTGAAACAAAGCCCCTCTGAACTCCCCCTCAGGGACATGTCTAACCTGAACATTTCTAAAATTAGTCACAAAATGGATATTTGCACCAGTTTTTTTTTTACTCCTTTGGCTTCCACAGAGAGACAAGCACAGCACCAGACAAGCAACCACAAGTTCCCTATTTCCTCCTTAGGTCTTAAAGTTCAGCTCCTCTGAAAGACACTGTAGAATTTGACCTACAAGCCATTTTTAACCAGCAGTGATAATATTCAAAAAAGAATAAATTCGGTTTGGTAAATGTGGTGAAAAATATCTTGGGGTTTTGGGTTTTTTTACACCAAATGCTGTTTTCCCGGAGAGGAGAAGGTGCTCAGGGGTTCCTCATCCCTCACCAGGGATCCCTGGTGCCCACCAGCGGGATCCTGCCCAGTCCTGTGTCTCCCCTTCTCGCCGTTCCTGACCCCTCCCAGCCACGTTAAATTCAAACTCCAACCAGATAAACTCAGAGAGTTCAAATCAGCAGCTCTTTGCTGAGGAGACGGTGCTGCAAGGAAAGGAAAGGAAACCCCACTTTCCCAAGGTTTTAAGAAGGACTGTCTGCAATAAAGATCAATATAAATACGAAAGATTCATACTTCACTTTTATATTATATTTTGCTGTTTAAAAGCCCCTGACAACCATGAGGCCACAAATGGCCAAGGGCCACAATCTTCACTCAAACCCATGAGGGTTTGTGGCACAAATACTGGATTATTGATCCTCCAGCAGGAGCAGGAATGGTGGATACTGCTGGAAACCAGGAGTCTGGCAACATTTAGGAAGGCAGGACCACATCCACCAACTGACTGATTATCACAATTGCTCCAGAACACAACCACACTCATCTCTTAAATCACACTTATTTTTCCTGGGCTGGCATTTTTCGGGTGGCCTTTTTTGCTGGTTTTTTTTGTTTGTTTTTCAAAGTGGGGTGGCCTTAAAAAAATGTCTTTGTAGACCAAGTCCCACTTCAGCTCTGAGTACCCGCTAGATGGATACGCCGATTTTGATGGTGGAATGTTGTGTAGAATAAAGAAAAACGCATTCAAGATTTTCAAATAAAGGAAAAGGGAATTCTAACTTATCATCTTGCAGTGATTCAACACATAAAAAAGTAAAAATCAGGAAAGAAAAGGACGACTTACTACCCATATGCCTTCATGTAAAACTCTCTATTCTACAACCTTGCATCTTTTATAAAAATATGGCCACCTAAAACAGAAAAAATAAATTTTATTTTGTTGTCTTGACCACCAATTTTCTCCTAGCAGGAAAGAAGGCTGCTACCTATTTTCCATAAAAAAACCTTTGTAGCAGTCCCAGAGGAAAAGTCAAAAGTTTGACTTGAAAAACGGAGCTACTTCAAAAGCATTGTCAAACAGAGGTGAAGGTTTCTTAAAAATGCATAAATTAAAGTATGGTGTGTTCATAAATATCTCTGTAACTTTACCCAGCCTATTTGTGAGCCCGGTGCACATATGGGGGAACATATAGAATTGCTATAAAACTAACTTAAATAAAGTAGAAAATCGATTTGTTTATTAGCTCCTGTTTGGACTCTGTGTGTGTGTGTGTGTGAAAAATGAAAGAAAAATGGAGAGTTTTTTTCAATAATAAAAAGGGAGTTGCACTGCAGGGCCCCTAAAGCTTGTGAAAAATTAAACTCGACGGATTCAAACTGTCCTATTTCCACTTCAAAAGAGAAGAGGCACTGAGCTCTTCCCAACTTATCTTCAAACGCCCAGCACCCTAGAAAGTTTCTTTAAAAAAAATAAAGTCTCTAGTTCCCCCAAGCACTGTACCCGTTACTGTAGCTGCTGTCTCTCCCTCTTCTAATTATACCCATGTGAGTCTATTAATCAACTTGTAAATTATTTAGAGAGCCATGCGCTGTCTTCAGCCAGTACAAACACACTGCATGCAAAGACTTGCTGAAAACCAATGGAGCTCCCAAAGGGTCTCTGCAATGTTCAGACAGCTCACAGCTCGCCAGCACAGCTCTTAAAAACAAGAAATAACACTCAGCTTTACCTCCTCAGATATACGGATTTACTCAGCCTTTCAACTCTCAAACTCCTCGCAAGTTTTTAACAAAGAGGAAGCTGCTCTATTGTCAAACCTGTATTTCAGCACTTAGTGATGAGAATATTAATTTGATGTCAAAAAAAAAAACCAACCACCCTCACCTAAACAAACCTAAACCAATCCAAGTGTTTTCGGTGAGGCTGTGATCACAATCACCAGGGGATCCCGACTTTCAGAGGCTACACCAAAAAGCACCCCTTTTAAAACAGCTCCAATTTAAAACGAGGGGAAAAGAAATCTGTATTTGTACAGTAATAGTTTTTATTAGGAAAAAAAAAGGAGAAATTAGGGAATTCCAGATTTTACCCCCTACGTGAAGCTGCCATTGGGGACAGCTTCAGATATTACTGCTTAAAAAAATAGAAAAAGGAAGGGGAAAAAACAACACAGGTTGTGTGTTCAACTCTAACAGGCTGCAAACAGTGCAGTGTTATCTGCCTTCCCTGAATCAGCTCTCTTACCACCTGAATCTTCATTTTGGGGGGAAAAAAACCCCAATTACCCAAACTAATAGCTGTTCTCCCAGTTGAAAAGCAGGATCTTACTGGTTTGGGAGTGAGGATTTTTTTCCCCTTGTTCCTCATGGTGATGTCCTGTCATCTCATTTTTCTTGGCTCAATTTATTGCTGCCTTAGAAACAGATTTATTAATTAGCAGTGATCATTCCATGCTCTTTCACCATGCAAACTGGACATAAAGACACAGGAATTTCAATTGGCTGATGACCTTCCCTTTTTTTTGTGATGCCCCCAATGCCAAAACGCTTCTGCTTCTCCTTCCATTAATCAAATGCAAACCCTTGAAGGGGGCAAACACCAGGGACATTTAGCAGCAAAAATACTTTCTGGATTTTTTTTTAATCCAAGGCTATCAAATTCTGACAGACACCTTTAAAATGGCGAAGGTTGATCCTGCAGAGGGAACTTTAATGCGTGCCCATCTTTTCAGGGAAGACAGGTCCAGAATTCTGTATAAAGGTCTTCAAGTCTATCCACATATACATCATCTGTTCAGGGGAGGACCAGTCCAGAGGAGGAACAACCTCCTCAGAACATTTCAGAAGGAATCAAACCAAATAAATTGATTTATGGGAGTTGTCTTGCTGCCTGTGGGAGGGTTCTGGCCACTACACTCACCCCTTACTCCAAAAGAATGTCTTCCCAGGCTGCCCAAGCAAATGGTGTGTGCTAAATTGGGCATTACTGCACTTAGTGACCAGAAGACTGGTCTCAGACTCCAACACTGGTAGTTTTCTGCCCAGAGTATAGTCAGTAATAATTGCCCAGTACTCAGTGAAACCACAATATCCTAAAGGACCAGTTTGCATTTCAGCCTTGTTGGCCAAAGCACAGCTCTATGTTTATGACAGACAGAAAGCTGTCAGGTTGCTGAACTTATCACAAAAAATGCATTTTTCAATATCTAGTGTGCACCTACTGTAGACTAGAGTGTCCTGGGAATTAAAAAATTAATGGGCTCAAAAATATCTATGCTGCCTTCATTAAGCAAAATAACTCATCATACACAAAACTGAGGAGTTTGACAAAGCAGGTCTTTATCAGACAACAAACACCAGAAAACAGAGAAAATGAGAATGCACTGGGTGGCCTTTTGGGGTGAATAATAGAATTGTCTGGGCTGTTCCTGAAAGACATGACGTGTATCTGAGGCAGCAATACAGGGAAAACAGCACAAAGAATGTTTGTGAATCCTAAAGCCAGCAAGGGATCTGAGTTAGTCAAGCAGAACCGGGACAGAACAGACCTCAATGACTCAATAACGAGTCAGCTTTGAACAGGCTGGGTTTGAGCCTTGATACAACACCACAACACGGCCTGTTGGCACAGCCTAAATAACTAACTGTATGCAGTCAGTTGTGTCCACTGCCCAAGCTGGGTCCCTTCCCAAGAAGGGAAACACACTGAGATCAGTCCCCTGGGTGAACATTTTAAGAATATATGAGGCACATCCTCAAGATTTTATGGCACCAGTTTCATTTTGCCCAGTAGTGCTTTGAGCACAATTCATGGGCTGCCTTTGGTTCCACTGCTCTGTGACAATGTTCCTCACCCAAAGGAACAACTGAGCCTACTCACAACTAGAAATGTAATGAAAATGTTGAAGCTCTAATTGCTTTTCTCTTATAACTACACCAACTCTTTTCAAGTGAGATTTTCTTGAAGCAGAATGTGGTCAATAATAGTGTGAGAATTCTTCCCCTGATTTAACTCAGTTGTAACTCTGCAGCAAGGGAGCAAAGATGCAAAGGCTCCTTGCCCACCTTTCCTCTTCAGTACACTGTGTTATTTCATTTTCTCCAAGCCTCTTGTGAGGGCAGTAATGAATTCTTGTTAGTGTTTACTAATGTAAATTCATTCTTTGTTATCCCTGGGAGAGGAGGATTAGCAAAATGACAGAACTTATTATTTCTGGTATTGCTATATGATATTTATCTTTATTCAGCCCTTAATTTTGTGGTATGTGCCACTAAATAAAATATATTATGTGCATACAAGCAAAAAGTAAGGGAGAATTTTTAGCATAATGCACAGAAATATAGTTATGAACCCTATTAACATTCAGAAGTGTTGTGCAGCTTTATCCTTCCATGCAGTATTAAAAAAAATTAATCTAAATCTGAAATAACTTCTAATTTGGAGGAAGAAAGGAATTACAACTTCAATTTCATTCTCCTGAAATGAAAGCAGCTCCCTTGGACTAAGGATGTGCATATTTTCAGGACTGGCTAAAAATTATGATCTCTGCAATTACTTTACTGGGAATGCATTTGGTATCTCCTTTAAGGAACTGCAATGGTTAAGATGAAGTTTATAAAACATACAAAGAACATTTCAGTAAAGAAAGCTCTTAAAGGACCTCTCTTGGAACAAACAGATCATCCAAATTCCCATCTGAGTCACGAGTGAAATTTAGAGAGTGAGGCATTTAAAGGGGTTGTCCTCTTTGCAGAGATGAGGAAAAACGGATCCAAAGAAAAAGACACAGGCCCAGAGGTTAAAATGCTGTGTACGTGTGAGTTACACTGCACACACCAACAGGCACATCCAGGTCACCCAGACTGTGCACATGGAGAAGTTACTCCCCCACAGGAACAGAAACTGGGGAGCCCAGAACTGGATCCGCAGCAACCAGGGCACACTGAGATCTCCTGCCTTTGAGTTAAAGGGCCATTCCGAGCAGCACCATCTCTCAATCAGAAAACCCTCTCCTCGATCTCTGTGCCTGTTCCAGAGGACCCAGTTTTTCCCTGCCAGACTGCAGAGATCCATGTTTTCCATTCCCAAGGTTCCCCCACAGGTCCCTGCTCCCAGCAATATGGTGGCTGCCACAGGAAATTAATGAATCAACTGAGTTACTGTATTATGAATCCATTCACCAGAGATCATGTTTAGAGTTAAAACATATTACTTCGTGGCTTGATAAAGTGCCTGACAGAGGGATAATATTCCCAAAGCTACAGGCTGCCAAAGGTCTTTTGGAAATGCTTAGAAAAGTCCTGAATCCCTTGGTCTGGTATCAAGGGAACCTCAGTTAATTTTATAGGCTCATATTTCAGATCTGTCTAATTCAGTCTCAAAATTAAGCTATAGTGCAAAAAAAAAAAAAAAAAGGAGACTTTCAAGCTTTTCACCTTACCAAATAATTTTCTTTGCTAAAAAGTAAAAGACAATGAAAATTTCTCTTTCCTCAGGGGGGAGGGTTTGCTCAAAATTCCATTAATACTGAAGCTTAACTGAGATTCCTCCGTCTTCAGCACATTTGTCTCCTTGTGTTTGTACCACTGGGAACTCTTTGGCCTGTTGCAGAAGCAGGACTGAAAGTTCCTTTTCCAGGCCACTGTAATTTGGCAAAATAAACATTCTGCCACCCTCCTGCAATACAAGTTCTGCTTTGTAACCACAGATCTTGTCTGATTTTTAATGCCCACCACACACAGACAGCTCTCCTTCTGCAAGACAACTCAGTATTTAGGATTTATCTGATTTAGCTGAAATCACTGCAGAGCTTTCCAGAAGCAAAGTATCCTTAACACTCTTTGTGGTGGTCCCTTCCTACAACCAGAAATGCTGACAGAAATGAAGTACAAAGAAACTTCAGGTTTAAAAATCTTGGTGTGAAAGTAGAGGAATCTAAAATTCAAAACCCACATCTGAAATGAAACACAATATTGTGCTTTGAAACCAGTTTATCACAACAGTGGGCCTTAAAAGCAGTTGAAATATTGAAAAATTATATCAGAATTTCGAGTTAGAGATTAAAACCAAACAATTCAAATTTTGAAATGTGCATATAAAAACCTCTTAGATACCCAACTCCTGTTAGGCAGCGCTACAAACCACGTGGAGTGAACGGAATTAAACGACTTCCAGGTGACTCTGAAATAACTGAGATCAGAATCTGACCAAGAAAAGTTCACTCACAGTTTGGTTTTTGCCAAATACTCTGTAACCAGAGACAACAACGTGCCCTACCTGGCCATCCTTTGTCAACGTGAGGCTTAACGAGTTCTCCAAGTTTCGTGTTGTCTGCAACAGCTTCCTTTAGCAGTTGCCCACAGCAAACTAACAGGAAGGAAGAACAAAAAAGACACAAGGTTAAATTTTAAAAAGGAAGCAACAAAGAAAAGAAAAAAAAAAACCCCACCAGAAGCTGCATACTGGAATAAGGTCACTGAATAAAATAAAAGTTGCATGTTTTTTTGAGGTTTGTTGTTAGGGTTTTTTTTTTTTATCTTTTTGGCCAAGCAGAGTGAAAAGCAAAGAGAGTGAGAATATTGAATAATAATAATAATAAAAAAAAAGTTTGGCAAAGAATGTATTAAAAATGGAGATGGTGAGAAAGATATTAATCAAAACTGTTTCTGAAATAATAACTCAGGGGATTGCCAGTGGTTTTCACTTTTTATAAACTTGTAATTACTGAATAAAGTTCCACCTGCTGAAGAGCAGCTGAACCAACGCTGCTGGAGGTGCTGAGAGTGTGCACTTCAAATAAGGGACTCCCTGGATCATTTAATGATCGTGTAAGAATTACACACAAAAACCACTGTGCTAATGCAATATCATCAGCAGCTTCAGATGCAGAGAGCAGCAGGAGATGCAGATTGAAAGTTTAACCATGTACTAAATATCCCAAATATTGGTACTTTGGGCTTGGGCAGCACGTTGGGACCCCAGGGATGGAGTCACACACAATGATGGTCTTTTGACTCTGTATTAAATACTTAATTCTTCTAATATTTGGGTTACAGAGCACTTAAGATAAAATTTAACATATGGGTAAAGCGGTGGTAATGATTTTTAATAAAAAGAGTTGCCCTCTCATATTATAGTTATTTTTAAAAATGCAAATTTTGACCTAGATGGAACACTACCAAACTTGCAGTTTCAGAAAGAAAATTACAAAAAATATTCAAAAGCACAAGAACAAAATAATGCATTTAAACATGTCTCATCGTTCTTTAAGCCAATTACACAAATATTAAAAATACAGCTTTGAATAAATCTACAAATATTTGATTTTCATAGGAAATTTTAAAAGACAGCCACGGTACAATAATCGATGGTCGAAATATTGTATCAATTTCATTGGTATTTATCAACATTGTAACACAGATTTTAAAATAATTTAAATTTACCTTTTTCTTAACTAAGACTAATCAGCAAATTTTACAGATATCAGATATTGGTTTAAAGCATTTTAGGGATTCTCCACTATTAGAAGAGCACAGCAAATATTGCACTGATCCCATCACCAACCTGCACCTTCCTGTTCCAGAACTTTGTCACATTTCCATGCTAACCATGAACAACTCACACAGAATTTTCTGGGCCCCCTTTCCAAAAGAAACAGAATGTATTTTTAACTAATTCCTTCATTTTCTCATATTCACTTCAGATGTACAGAACATGAGTCTTCATCTCAGTTCAGAGTAACTTTTATTTTTAAAAGTGCCCCGATTTTGGCCAGACAGCTGAAACTGCAAAGACATCACTCGGGACCCGGTGATCCATGGAAGAATTCAGAGCACTGCAGGAATCTAACAATGCAACAATATGGATGTAAAGGGTCTAAAAACGATGAAATCATGACTAAAAAAAAACCTGTTGGAGCTGGTTTGTCACAGAATATTGGCTTGGTTGATACTTCATCAAACACTTTTCACTTCTCTCGAAAATCTGACATCCACAGCAACGGACAAACAGAGACATTTCATGAGCGAGTAAGAAAAAGACAGTGAAAGATAAATGATCAAAAAGAGAGAAAGGAGGAATTGAGCAAAGTGCATATTTACTGAGAACTTACGGTTGACAAGGCTGTATTTCTGAGCTATTAGTGCTGCCTGCAGGCTCTTCCCGCTGCCTGGGGGGCCACAAAAGAGGATCCGTGGAGTGAAGGGGGCGGCTGATCTGGGCCATGTTTGGACATAGGTAAGAACTACAAAATGAGAGAGAGGCAAGAAATACAGTTCTTAACCTGCTTCATTAAAAAAAAAAATCCATATAAACACTGATTAACTTCTCTCTTTATCAAAAGAAAAGTTGGCATGTGGATCATCATTTATTTAGTCATTGAAACATCCAGACACTGCAACCAAAATCCGGACTCTGATAGAACTGTCCTGTCAGCAACTTCCTCTGAGAGGCATTTTAGGAATCTTACTATCAGTACACTCCTTTCTTTCATCAGTAGCTGTGAAACCATTTTAAAGAGCAGATTCAATTAATAATTGCTCTTTTACCATCTTGTTTGTAGCAGGAGTAATTTTTGCTTGATAGCTACAATTTTACCACGCAAATTATAGAGGGCTATAATTACATTTAATACTTTCTGCAGTTTCTGAACAAATATTTAATCATAAAAACTCAGGATGTTGAATTAATGACATTTATCCAGCTGTGTGTGATTAGGAGTCCTAATTACAATATTACAGAATGTCATGACACAGCATTGACAAGACAAAGCTGAGTATCCACGTTTTACTCTTTTCTCCATCATTTTTGTGTGACATGTAAAGAATATTTGAGCTTCTCTGTCCAATTCCACCCATTTGCTGGACATCATTCTCCTAAATTTTGTCTCACGCAGGAAATAGAACCTTCAGGTCAATCTGCAGATTATGTGGAAAGAGCACAGGACATGAGAGATCTGAGCTTTGTAATCATCTCCAAACACTAATTGACTGATCACAAAGAAGGCACTGAGGATGAACTGGGATTGAATTTGGATATAACTAAACATTCTCATTCCACATTCCCAGTTTGTGGCCAACAGCACCAGAGAAGGAGCAGCTCAAGCTGCAGCCTCACTCAGTTTTTGTGGGATCTTCAGTTCCAACAAAAGACTCTCCCAAGAATCCTCGTCATAAAATGGCATCTGAGTCTAACAAACAGGACAAGCTTGGACATTAATGTTTGTATGAATTATTAGGTCGTATTAAAAGAGCACAAAAGGGAGAACATCCTGAGGGTCAGTCATTTAACCACCACTGCCAACACGATTATTTCTGAGACCCTTCTCTCAGATACTCTGGTATCATCCTAAAATCTTTTCTAACAAAGAAAAAATCTGGAAAAATCGCATCAGAAAATTATGTGTTTGCTGCATAACTCCCTAAAACCCAAGTATGAGCTGCCCAAGTATGAGCTACCCAAGCAGTGCTCCAGTTATTCTGAACATTTTCCACAACCCAGTGTATTGAAAAGCACAAACATTAGGGGCAAAGCACCCTGCTTACAAATGATGCTTAATTTGCAGTAAATAACCAAGTTAATTAGGAGTAATGATCCCCTAGACAGTCTCCACATCTAATTATTCTTTAAAAAAAAAATCTGGCTGCTTGATGCGCTGCAGAAAAAAAAAGATCTAGAGAGGATTTTTTCATTCCAGTTTTCAATTTATCTCACTACATTATTAATTAATAATAATTAATATTCAGGCACTCGCATATTTATTTACAATTCAAGGCATGAATTCTTTATGAATGATGATATGAACTTTTAAATTTAATTAAGTAATTTAGAGGTAATTAATGTGTAAATTCAGAATATAAACTTCCTACTTGTTTATCTTAAAAGTGCAGAACTTGTTATTAAAAAGAAAAAAAAGATCTTTTTGAGATGCAAAATTACTGGGATATTACAGATCATCTTTAGACTGACAGCTACAAAGTACATCATCAATTGGTCTTTCTGGCAGTTTCCTTATTCTCTTCCAGAAGGATCAACATTAAAAGTCAGATTGCATTACAGTCAAGCAAAGCAAACAAGAAATGTTGAACAGAAAAGCCACCAGCACAAACAGCTTTTAAACAATGAAATGCTACTGGCTTTGAACTGCTCCCACTTCTTGTTACCTGACTCTGGAAGGTATCAGCCCTTTGGGAGATCAACAACTGAACCATAAGGTTCCTTTTTAGAGAGAGGCTCCTGGAAATAATGGGGACATTTGCTCTGCTGAGTCAGCTGCTCCTTGGCAGGGCTGTGGAACTAAGATTTTCCAGTTATCTGCAGCCCTGTAAAGTAATTACCAGGAACAGCCCAAAGGCTGCACTGGAGAGAACACAATCCAACTGGGAGCCAGTTGTTGACTAATCCTACAAACTGTCTCTAACAACCAGGAACCACCTTTCCAACGGGCCTTTCCCAACTGTCAGATCGGCCAAACAGCACATATTTACCCTGTGACAGGACATCCACAGAAGGCTGGTCTGCATTGACGGATTTCAGAACTTTCTGGTAGATCTGGAAAACCTCAGGGAAGTTTCTGTGATATTCCAGCAGCTTCTTGGACACCTCTTGTTCACACAGATCTTCTGGTTTCACCAACCGCTGCTGCACCAGAGGATCCCTGGGCCAGCCGAAGGTTGTGTGATACACCTCTGCAAGTCACACGGGATTGGGGACCAGGACAGGACTCAGTAGGTCTCTGGCTCAGAATGTCCCTCCCAATTCCCCTCCTAAAACATCCAACCTGATTATTTCATTGAGCAATGTCAGGATTTTGTTTCATGATGGATGATTGATACTAAAACTCAACAGACAATACAGAGCTAAGTCTATTTGACAGTCAGTCAAGGGAAGATATCTAAAAGCAAATGTGAACCTCAGAAAGAAACCAGGACCTAGCAAAGATGCACAGCACAATTCTTAGTTCATCTGGACAGATCCTAACCTTCAAACAGTCTGTTGTTTGCAGGCTCAATACTGAGCTTTTCATTTCCCTGTATTTTACTGGCACTGAAAATAATGCAACATCAACAAATAATATTTCTAAACAGTTTAAATTTATCATTATAAATTCCTACTAGTTCTTAAAGGGATACCTTTTATATTTTAATCCCATCAGTACCACAATGTTTCTGAGAGCAAGCAACACTTCAGTTTTTAATGAAGATTAGGAACCAACACATACTGCACCTTCTGTGAGGGGATCAACCCTTTTCCCACTGTTCCTCTCAATCAGCACCGTGTCTGGAGCATAAAGCATAACTAGGCAACAGAAAAGGAAAAAGGAAGAAAAAAAGTGTAGTTCTTGTTAGTTACTGGCTTTATTTGCTGTACCTGTTTACATGTATCTTGATATTAAAGGTGGTTGAATGTCCTTTAAAGCAGATTTGCCTCATTTTCCCAGTGTTCTCCCTGCAAATACGTCACTTCACTTCTGATCAGAATTTTGTTTCACCTACTAAACAGTATAATGGGATAAAACATCCCTGAGCATTGGATGTCCCTGTTGCACAGCACTGAACCACTGTCTCTGGAGCCTGGCTCAGAATTACCCCCAGAGCACTTGAGCACTTCAATTTTACCCACGACCTTGGTAGTGAGACCAGTGAAACTTATTTTAAATAACCTCATAGAAAAGTGATCCAACTTGACTAGAAGCATCAAAAGCTGGAGCATCTTTCTGTTCCCTACGTTGCTTTTGGCTGATCATCCTCACAGTTAAACACTGTAATTTAATTACTATTTCCAGTGCATTTGATTATTGGTTTCAAACAAGTTCTTTTTATGACTTTCTTCTCTGTATCAAACAGCTCTTTCAGGCACTTTTCTCCCTATTAAAGGCACTCACACACCGTAAATCTCATCTCCTCTCAATCTTCTTTTTGATTAACTAGACAGACTGAGCTTTCAGATTCTCATTCAGGTCGTGCTGGCACAGATATAATTGTGAGCAAAACTCAACTTCAGAGGTTATTAGGTATGTTAAAAATGCATGCAAGTACCAGGCATTAAACATTTTTGCCTAACTCTGTTGCAGTGATTCTGAATTCTTCATTAACAGTCAAATATCATCCAGATCAAATCCAAAGTGACAATTCATCAAGTTGGGTAACACTGCTCACTCTGCACTGGCAAGCTCTGCATCTACCATTTCACACTGAATTCCACACAATTCTAAGTTTCTTACATTCTAAGTAGGTCATTTATATTAATTTGGGGACAACTTGCTTCTCCTACAGGGCAGCTGTTCAAGGTCTGGTCTATCAGACCTTTGCCAGTAAACAAATGTTCCACCCAAATCAAGCCAGAACCTGCCCATTCCCTGAAAGGTCAAGCTTAAAATCAGGACGCTTCCACTTCACTTGGTCAAGTTTACATTCTCTAATTCAACCGAGGCATGAAGTTGTGTTTAGGACATGAGGAATTTACTTATTCTGAGGACCAAGGCTGATTTTTAGAGATGGAAGTCAGAAGGAAAGCTACTTGTAGCTGCTCAGAGACACTGCAGGGTCTTCAATTTACAGAGCTCTGATGTGTAAGAAAAAAAAGGTTCATGTGTGAAAGCCAGATTTTAAAGTCTCACAGGTTACCTCACATTTTCAAGTGAACCTGAACCATACTGAAATATTCTGCTGCCTGGTGACTCTGCCTTCAGTCCTGATATTAAATTTGTTGAGGATTTTGGGGGACAGACACTTCTAGTCTTTCCTGGTGCAATCACAGAGAAAGCTTGTGCTTCTTACCAACATGCCTAGGAAAGATGCCAAAGGACTGCAGCATCCATGCCTGCTCCTGATTTTCAGGGAAGCCTTCCAAAATCCATCCCTATTGAACAAAAACATGAAACAGTTATTGATCCTGGAAGAGAAAAAAAAAAACAAACCACCAAATTAATACTAAATATCAGTGCTTATGGCAGAAAAATCACCTCATTCTGATCCCACACCAGCACAGTATTTCTTATGGAAATTGTGAGAGAAGGAAGCAAACATGGAGCACTGATATTTTTGTGAAATGCATGCACTGAGGAATGGCAACTTATGGGTTGTAGAAATGAAATTCTTTTTTTCATGTTCCAATCTTAAAAAAACACCCAACTTCTATCTTGAATAAAAACAACGCCAAACAATTTCTACAGTTTTGAAATATTCAAAAGGACACCAGTCCACATTGTGTATATATATTAAAAAAAAAAAAAGAAGCGGCTAAACAAATCTAAAGACAGATTTAGTGCCAAGAATACTGAGGAAAATATGCACGCTTTCATTATTTTCTTAAATTATACAGGAAAACTCACAGTAATGGAACCAGCATTCCCAGAGCTAATGAAGCAACAGAGCAAAAGAAAGAAAAAAGAAAAAAGAGCTTTTTGCTCCCTTAAGTCCTTGTTATAGCCAGCTAAGTGTTGGATTGAGCATCTTTAAAAAAACATTTACACATCTGTGAAATACCGTAGGAGAGCTGCAGCCACACTCAGTTTTTGTCTGATGCAGTGTTTGAAATCTAATCCACTTCCCAGTCTCCAGCCTGAATCTTCTGAACTTCCCCTAATTTATCTGTTAGTTGCTTGGCCACACATGTCCTTGTTATATCCTGTACCTTGAAATAACTTTGTGATCCTACCTGGGAGCCGTCTTTGTACCGAAATAAAGAATATATTTTAATATTGCATTAGCTGGCAAGCATGCTCATCTCCCACATCAACGTGATGTTCTGTCAGTGAAGGGTCCAAAGTATTTCAGGGAAATGTATCTCCATGACTTCCATAGGAGGGAAAGGGCCATTCCAATTACACGGGAAAATAGAGAAGACTATTTAAAATTCCTTAATTAGCCTGTTTCAGGAACAAGTCATCCTGCTGACAGCAGTAGAAAATAAGAGACTCAAGTAACTGCAAGGCTTTCTTTGCCACTCCCAGTGTTTGCTCTGCCGGATTAGAATGAACCCCTGGCTAAGGTCACCCAGGTGCTGAGAAATCAATTTATCCCCCGGGACTTGCAGGAGGCAAAGCTGCACAATATTTGTAGTGGTATGCTAAGAACTTCAGCGCTAGTCTGGAATGTATTGTGTACAAAACATATATTTATATAGGCCCAGATCTTCTTCCAGGGAGAAATGGCATCTGAGGTCTGAAGCAAATAAATTGATGCCAATTTACACAGACAACAAATGTGGTTTATTTTCTCCACTCCGAGCGAAAACCCTTTTGGAGACTAAAACAAAACAAATGGAAAAACAAAACCCAACCAAGAACAAAAATAACCACCCCACAAAGCCTGATGTCACCGCTGCTTATTGCTCCAGTCACATAATGTGCAACAGGCAGTGAACACAATATTGTGCTTTAACAATAGCAAACTTCTAGAGGTTTATATACAAATTTCAAAGGTCCTTAAACCAGGCAATAAGCAATTTTATTGCTAAAAGTTTGTGCTGTTTAGGAAAACACAGCTCAGTAAATAGCTTCCTGCAACACATATCTTTTAGGGCATTAAACAAATGCAAAATAAACACAGAGTCCAGAAATAGTGAGCATTTTGGAGCTGATTTCCAAAGGTCTCTGAGTTCCAGGGTATCAGTCAGTCCCTAATTAGAATACATTATCCATCTACTTGACACTTCAGTGAAATGTCTATTCCACCACAGAGCTGCAGCTTTGTTCAGAACAGGTTTATTGATATTCTGCTGCATTCCCTCTCCATACCCCCAGTGGCTCGGTTCTGTTTTATCACACATCAAAAAGGCCGTATGCTCAGGGCACCCCATGCACGCCTCAGAGCTGGAGGTCTGAACAGCTGCAAGTAGTGTGGTATCACAGGAGGGACAAGCTCCAAGCAGATGTCACAGATAAAAAAAAATGAAAAAGGGGAAGAAAAAAAAGGAGTGAAAAGGGAGTGTGGCTTGGGAACGAAGCAAGAGGAAGCGAGACACAGCAGAGCAAGACCTGACTTAGAATATGCCGATCATGCTTTATGCAAACACTGGTCTTTTTTGCCCTCCTGACTATCATTAAAGTGTAATTAGTAACTTCACATGGTAAATTTGTTTCTTTAAGAAGCCATCTTTTCTCTGTTCTTGAGAGCAGTAACCTTACAGCCGTGCATGGATTGCACCTCATCACACCAAGGGTGGAACAAAGGCTGCAAGGGAGTAATTCCATGGTGCCTTTGCTTTGTGGTCACTGTTCCCTCTCTTTCAACTGGAAAACTCCATAAACAGAGCATCTGCCAGCTGAGGTGATCCTTGGAGACCCAGGCCATGCTGAAAAATCAGTCACAAGGAAGCGCTTTCAAGGCCATCCCTTTCCTCTCCAGGTTTCGGGAATCTGGAGAAAAGGAAATGCTCAAGGTCGTTCCCAGATGTAAATCTCACTCCTCTGCTGGCACTGCTCTCAGCTGTAACACCAAGCCTACATACTTTCACACTTTCCACCACAATAATAATGACTTGGGTATTCAAGCTCTCTCCTGTTATTTGACCTGTACATCCTCCATAGTTTTTTTTTTTAATTACAACATCCAAAATTGACAGTGCCTTTGAATAATGAGAAGGGACAGCCCAAAGAAATAATGCTGAATTACATGATACGACTGAAAAAAAAAATCTCAGCCATGAACACAAAGATCATGAATACAAATGATTTTGGTTTACAAGCGACCACAACAATTTTTCCATAATATTATTCACAGAAAAGATGGTGAATGGGCAGATTTTCCCCCCAGATAAATCCATGTAACATCACTTTCTTTGCATGGAGTTTCCCAGAGACAACACAAAGATCTTTAACTACCAAGGTCAAACCACCAAGAGCCCTTTGCTCTGTTTGCCCTTCCCTTTCAGGGACACCCACTGCCCCTCTGGATGTTTAACACCAACCTAAAGTCATTCTGCCACTTGTTGAGTTAATCACCAGGCTAATCTTAGTTTTTAAAGATCCTAAAACTCCAGGAAGGGCTCTCAGCTCTCTCTCTCTCAAACACATCCTGAAGCAATCTATCCCCTGGCTTTCTCCAGCTCCACGAATTCCCTCCACAGTCCCAGCAATGTGAGGGGCAGCAGCCAACCTGTACCAACCCTGCAAGATGAAAAGTCTCCACATCAGCTCCACAAGTCCCATAATGTTTGCAATAAGTTTTCTGTGTGTGCTGGAAAACCTCCCCACATGATCCCTCGCTGTCCTGACCACATTTGTGTTACAGCAACACATAACACAGAGTCTCAGCAGAGCTGTTGATCAATAAAAATGTTCTCCTCGGAGAATGCCTGTGACATCTATAAACTTGTGAGTGTCAAAACAACGGCACAAAAAATTCCCTTTTCCTACTGTCAGTGAGATGAAAGCTCTGCAATTAATGCCAAGCCAATGACACCACAAGGAGAAATAAAACAAACAGCTGGTGGTTCTGTGGTCCAACACACTGCTCCTAATCTGGGAACATTTTCAGCAAAAACATGCTGACTCATGTTTTCAAAGAAATGGAATAAATCTGTTCAATGATGTAAAGAAGCCACAGCATTAATTCGCTTTGGAATCACACAAGGAAAACACTGCAATTAAAATCCAGACATCTCCTTTCAAAGGAGAAAGACACAAAGTGACCACAAATTACCATCTATTAATGTAAAGGTTTTGAATAACCATCACACCTTTGAAAAATCAATTATGTGTTTTTTCTAAAAAGAGCTGAAACCTTAACTAGACTGATAACATCCACTCCATTCTTGCTGAATGTCAGGGAAGGTTTATAAAGGGTTTTTCCTCCTAGTTCTGTAAGACACCCAGCTCTGATTCAGTGTTGCAACATAAAATGTAGGCAGGATATAATAATATAATAATAATAATAAATAATAATAAAAGCAGCAATTGGCATTTTAACCAGCCTGTCACCTTACTCAGAGTTTTACACGACCTAATACTTAAAATAACTCATTGGGAGATCCTCCCCTCACTGCTGGCAGGAGAAGCAGAGCCAGGCCAACAATTATGGAAAGCACAGGGCAAAAAAGCACAGGGTGGATGCAGCCTTTGGAGAGCAATGGATTTTGATTATACACTGACAGTAAAACTCACTTTAACAGTGTCATAACAAACACTGCAAAAATAAGCTGTTGGAAACATGGTTTTCTAATCAGGTAGAGAGACTCATGTGAAAATGTAAGCACATTGGGCAGGTTTTAGAGCTGTTATAAAAGCCCTAAACTGAAGTTATTCACCCACTTGGTACTTTACAACAACTCCTGCCATCCAACAGCTCCTCCGGCACTAGGGGACACACTGCCCACACATCTAACATGTGAGAAAATATGGAACCAAAATCATTGAAATTATTGAAAATACCTTCCCTGTCCCACCTGCTGACTGCCACAGGCACAATCAGAGGAGCTGTTTGCGGAGCTGAGGGGGCTCTTTGGGATCTGACACCAGCAGCCAGAAAAGCAGCTCCTCTCTTGGTTTATCATCTTTCCAACTCGCTCTCATTTCTACAGGCTTGGTGATACTTTAAATATCCTCACTCGAGGAAAAGTTTCGCCTGAGAGAGATGTTCCACATCTTGCCCCAAGGACAAGGTAGTAAATCATACAGTCACCCGACTTGCTGTATATCCATGATATCTCACTGCACTGTTTGCATAAAAAAAGTTGACATTTACAGTCATTTTTTTTGCAGTTCATTTACTGGTATATCCAGAGTTGACAATATTGGTTTCTACAGCTACACTCTTTAATCCAAAATACCACCAAAATGAACAAGACAGTACACCACATGTGTGTTTTTAAACAGGTTCTCCTACCAACTGAAGGGCCTAAGTCCTGTGTGACTTCATTATAGAGAAACAAATACATTAAGTGCTGCCATATATCTGATCTGGAGTGCTAAGCAACTATAACGGATCAAAATAAAATAAAACAGCTCAGGTAAAAAGACCTTCAAGAGAAACCAGACTAACCCATATAATTTAAGCACAGTGAGTAGCAATGCAGAAGTTTAATGCTACTTTGTAAATTCAGAATTAATAGGTCAATTATGGAGTAAGGTAGGCGGTGTTCTGTGAAGAAAAATTGATACTCCTTAGGTTTTCTGCCAATCTCTTTACTCCTTTCTGTGTAAGGATTCAGTGTTTCAGTCTCCCAGATGATGAAGCATAGAGCAAGAAACACAGGATCCTAAAACACACAAAAAATGGTCCATTTGGGAAAAAAATAGGAGGGGATCATATCCTTCTACATAATGTATTAGAAAATCCTTCCAGCCCAGGAAGGGAACTCGGAGAGAAACAACAGCTTGGTTTAACTTAATGATTATTTTTCAGCAACATGAAACACCAGCAGGCAGCATTTTAAGTTAAATTCTCATACAACCAGTGGGTTAGACATCAGGATAGGCCAAGGTATAGATATATAGACATTGCCTAAAGAGAGCAGCAGACAGTGCCCTGGCTACAGCTCTGTGCTCTCAGCACAAGTGGGACACAGACAGACAGTTGTCCTCCAGCAAACCTCTCCGGCAGGAAATCCAGGGGATCGTATCTCCAGCTATTCATTACCGTCCTGATCAAGTTCCCCTTGCCCCAGTTCACACTCGGTGACTGACCATCTGATCCACTGAAAGCCACCTCCACCGGTGGCTTAGGTTAAGAGCTGCCTTTGCCCTGAAGCACAGGAAGAGTTCTCTGGCAATGCCAGAGTTCTAAAAGCTGAAACCTTCACTCAGGTGCAGATTTTTGTTTTTATTTTTAATTCTTCTTGCTACTTTTGTTGATGTTTCCTTGTATCTGCAAACACTTCTGCACTGCAGAATTAAAAACTACAAGGCAATGGTTTTCCATGGATGGAAGGATCCAGCCTGCAGATCTCTGCAGACTACACCAAAAATCAGAGACAGAAGAATATGAAGCTTTCAGCATTTCCACCTTCTTTCGGTGTGTAGTGCTAAGAAGCTTTAAGAAGCAATTTTCACACTTCAATGAAATGTTAATTACCAGCACTGCTTTATTCAGCTGACAAGGTGGATGTTGATGATGATGTTGAGAAGCAACAGATTTTAGAATAAAACTGTGTCTGGCAGTGCTTGTATGAGGTCAGGAAGTTCTACCTATCCATAAACCTCCATAAACCATAACAACAGCTGAGGTTTTAAAGGAAACACATAAAAATGGTTTTGCTTTCCTTGAATCCAGACATTAAATTCAACAAACATCAATCTGTGTTCTCTGTTTCAGAAGTCTCTACTTACATCAAGGCTAAGCAGACAGGGAAAAAGAAAAGCCACATACATATGAATACAACTAAACCTATTCAGTTGCCTATTTGTGTAAGATAAAACTGAACATGTTATTACCTAGAAGAGAATATATTCAAATGCAGTTTTCCCTACCACAGGAAGAAAGATAAGACACAATGAGAAATTAATAAAATTGAAATGAGCATTGTTACTCTTTGCCCCACCCCCCCTCCTCTTTTCTCAATACGAGTTAAAACCTTAACATATTGATTTTTGTATATTTTCTGTTTATCTGTTTTGTCCACTCTATCTCTGCCAGTTGCCCCAGGCAATCAACAAAGCTCTGCTTGTTCAGCCTTTGATCATCTCTGCGCTGGAAGATTAGCATATGCAGACTCTCATCCTCCCCTTTATCCTGTTAATAAAGCTCCAAACTCCCTCCGCTGATGTTCAAGAAAGCAACTGGCTCCAGAGCCCCCGATGATTTGCCCCCATTCCCTGCTCCGCTCAGGACTAGGAATGCTAACTACTGTGTGTAAGTGCTTATCCAGCGGCCCTCTGAGGAGCAATTCTTACTTGTTTGATGCAGTCCACGTTTGACAGACGTTCCCGGATCAGATTGGCCCAAAGCGCGTTGGGAATTTTCTAAAGAAAGAACAAAAAAAAAGGCTGAATATTCACAATCGAGTTCAAAAGGAATTTTACCATGCAGGCACATTCTGGTTAAAGGTGAAGTGAGATGTCTTCTTAAAAAAATAAAGGAATAAATAATTCTGTGTAAGTCCCAGGTCATTAACATGAGTTAATGACAAAGAGTTAATAAGGGCACAAAAATCAGTGTCAAAGGCAAGATGAACACAGAGCAGGGGGATCCACGGGGTTTTTTTTGCACACTAACACGGAAGCAGGGCCAGGTTTTACACAAAAACACAAAATGGGCATCAGATCTGCAAAATCCATATGAATATCACATCCAGAAGTTGTCCTTTCCACCACAACTGCTCCACATGTCAGTGGGCTCAGCAGAGGGACCTTCCCAGCCCTCAGTGAGACAAACAGGGTCTCAGACACTGAGCAAACAACAGGAAGACTCTGATTTTCAGGAGGATTGTTTCATAGTTTCAAGTGACTCTCTGTCATTATTCAAAAAGTTTAATTAAAACTTATTTTACAGTTAAAGTTGGTTTATTTTTAAACTCAGGACTGTCAAATGGGATGGCAACTGCACCTGCCAGTATTTTCAGAAGTGCTGTTCAGCTCTGTGACTTTGTCCATATCTAGAGATGTTCTGTACAACAGTGACACAAGAACAAACACCTCCCCCCAACACTTCTTCCATTGTACTAGATTTTCTGACAAGAAATTAGCAATACCATTCTATGCTTCTAGTAAGAATTTTCTTCACCACCTCATTAATTTAGGCCTCCCTTCTATGCTGAACTTGGTTAAACTCTGTGTTAACCAGTTTAACTTGATAAAGTCTAAACCTCTCTCCACACCACTCAGAACAGCTGTTAATCATTTGATTAAATATTTGCCTCAATCTCATTTTGGTAAAATGAACACTCAGAAAAAAAATCTGCAATCAGACTCTTGAACTCCTAATTAAAATAAATCATCCTCCACAATGTGAGCTTGACTCTTTGTTCCCTGCAGTCCCATACGCTGGAACATAAATACATACTTATATATGTTAAATACATATTTATAAATACATATTCCACGTGTTTTTCCTAACCAAACAGTCTGAAAGGTATGAACCTAAAAAGGGGCATTTCTGTAGGCTTGTGTTACAATGTGGTTGACTACGAGGACAGATTTAATAAAATCTTCTTCATTATATCACGAAACAATTTCACCAGGAGTGGTGGAAATGCTACCACACAAACCACTTTAAAGGAGGATGGAGAAAAGACTCCAGAACACACAAAAGAGACCGGGTGGCCCAGGCAGGCAGAGGGTTTGTTGGTTTGTTTATCTCTGCTGTCCCCAGTTCTCAGCGTCTCTCCTCATATCAGCCATTCACAAGGCAACGTTCAGGCAGGTAAAAGAGAAAAAGGGAAGGAAATTGCTCTGTTCCCTGGAAGTCAGCAGGTCCCACGGGGTGGTGTGGCAGAGCCTCCTGCAGCCCCTCCCTGCTGGAGCCGGCTCTGTGCCTTTGAGCCTGTCACCTTCCAAAGGGGCACCACGCTGCTCCCAGGAACAGCCAGTGCCTTCCTCACTTCTTTCATGTGTCATGTCAAGACAGGCTGGAGACTGCTGGGGGTCTGCTCAGCTAAGCCTTGCCAAACCAATTTAGACCAGAATTAGTCTAACTTCCTTCAGTGCAGCGGTGTTCTTAGTCCTCTCTTTTGAGCTGGGTTTATTCCGCATAAACAGCCAAGGACACGAATTCAGGTATTTCAGTGTTTGAGCTCCTTCTGCTCTCCGTGGCTCAATTCCAGTCTCATTTCCTGGGCAGTTTTCCTCCCACTGAGCAGTGGCCTACAAAATCATTTTCAATGGGCTGCTTGCAGAATGCCTAATTAGTCAACTAGAAATCATTACGTCTGAGACATATCAGGGAGTCCACTTAGTCTCCTTCATAAACACATAAATACATCGTGGGCCTCGTAGATGAGAATGCAGCTCCCAAAAATCCTAATGGTCAATGACACACGTTTGAGCACAGCCAAACCACATCTTACCTGCAGCACTCAGAGCTGTCCCAACATCCAGTTCAGTGAAAGGAAACTCCTGCTGCTGTGGGATTCTCTTCATGTTCACACCACTTTTCTAGAGACACTCTGGTTTAGTCACTGTTTCCATACTGCTGAAAAACTGTACTCACTCATGATTGGTTTTAAATGTCCCATGTTACTTCAGGGACACCAACTTTCATGCCTGGCCTACTCAGGGTTATATTTCAACGTCCTTTCCTTAAAACTCCCACACTTTTCTTTTTGGGAAAAGCCATTTTTCTTGGAAGTTTTGGATATATTTGAAATATACCTGAAAACACCTACGGCCAAAAACATCTGACTTCTCCGAGTTGGCACCTTGGAGAGCCCAGCAATCAAGTTTGAAGAAATTGGGTTTAAGTATCGTGAGAATCATCAATGTTCAGATTGAGTTTGTTCAGATAAATACACATGAAAAGCTGGTGGTTTGCAGATGCACAAAACTGGAACAATTCCTATTCCTATTTGTTCCCTCATAGTGGCTTGCCCTGGAACAGATTGTAATGCCGACCAAAGGTTACTTTGGGTTTTCCCCTCTTCTATGATAATTCTTCTTAAAAAGCACAGGGACACTGATGCAACTCTAGAGCAGTTTTAAGTTATTAAGTAGAATGCAAACACCTTAACAGCAATTTAGTGTAGCATTAAAAGCACACCCATCCATAAAGCCACAATTACCACAGTTGTTTCAACTTCTTATTTCATCCAGTTAACAGGAAAAGTGAAACATGCAATAGCTCATCATTAGACTTCACTATAGGCAAACCTGAGGATGCTTCCTATTAACATTATAATAAGCAGAGATGAGGGAATAATTTGCAGTGATTTATCCAAAAATGTAGCCTCTTTTTCTGTTCATGGAATATTTATTGATAGCCCGTGGTTCTCCAATTTACTGATTATTCCAAAAATACTTGACTTCTTTTTGGAGTATTTTTACATGCAGAATGATCACATTTTGCTTTGAACAGTCAATATTTAAAATTCACTACCTGAGCTGTGCTCATTAGTAAGTGGCCAGGTCTGTGTGAGTGAATGATTGCGTGTCCAACTTGAAAAATTGAGCTTCGCCTACTTTAAATACACCTTCCATGAATCCTTGTGCTGGGAAAACTCAAATCCTTTAATGCTCGCTGGGAGAGAACACAAAAGAGATGAAAGCTTGGCTAAAGATAAGTGAGGAAGAATATGAGAACAAACATTTGCAGAGCTCTTTGCAGCACTTGCCCAGATCTGGTAACACTGGCCTAGTGACCTAAAACTGCACGACCTTTGGCTCTGGGGTTAATTCAGCTCCAGTAACTTTATATGCGTGAAACAACATTAATTTCTGTTACATGATCTCCACACCAGACTTCCAAAAATCGCAGCCTCGGCTCCTGCTTTTCCTCCTCTCCATTTATTAAATTGCTTTGGCCAGGATGACAACTTTTGAATGCCCTGCCTACCAAAGGCAGTGTAACCAGCTATTGTTGTGTTCCTGAATAGAGACCCAAAGCCATCAGTGCTAATGGATGCTCCGGGTGCTGCAGGAGTCATTTACCCCTTCCTTCAGCAGAACCAGGGCTCACTTACAGCAACAGGAGATCCAGGCAGCAGCCATGAGGCAGGAAGGGAAAATGCAGCTCTTGACGTGACAATTCGGTGACATTTTAAGTCACTGCAAGCTTTGTGTTGATTTAGAGGAAGCAAAGAGTTCCCTCCTAGTTCCAGGGCTTACATTTGAAGAAATAAACTCACGTAAAAGAACAAAATTATTTAGTGAAAATATTCTTCTAGGGTCTAAAAATCAGAACCAAAGGCAAACTGCACAGTGCTGAACCACCACCAGACTCTGCTCTTCAGGCCCTCCTCACTACCTGATTAGCCCTGACATTTTTGACTTTCATCTTCCACACCATCCATCTTTTTAAGTCAAATAAGCCCAAAAGGACACCCTTGAAAGTGCATCTGTATAGCCTGAAATATGTTAATAATTACAGTAATTAAACCAAAGGGAATTTTTGTTTTAAATTCTCCCCCTCCAAGTATAAATTTATGAACCTATCAAAACAATATTTAATAATTAGAAAGAAGATTTCAAAGTACGTATTTCTCAGTAAGAATAATTCTGTATCATCCCAGCCAAAGGCAAACCCTTCTGCCAATGAGTTCCGTGAGTTCAATGAACTCTTTCCTCTCAGATCTTCAAGTTGAAGCACCTCCAAATTTACTTCACTAATTCAGTGTAATAAACACTACCCTATTTCCAGCCTAATTTTCTAAGAGGAAAAAAAAATCCTAATCTATGGATCACACTACCTACCATCTTAGTAAATTATGAATCTGTTGGCCAATTTCAATCCAATTTAGCAAGGGTGTAGAATTCTCACAGAGAGGAAATTGCTTCAAGTTTTATGAAAATGGGTGATGAGGGAGAAAACAGATATTCAAAGTAGTGGACTTGTTAGATTGTCACAAAAAAACAGGCTTCTTCCATTTTATTTCTCATGGAACACCCTGACATCTGGAGAAAGGAATCACCTAAATCAGCAGTACAGATGCTTCTCTGCATTCAAGATAATCTTTCAGCATATTTTTCTGATAATTTTAAATAAGAAGACAATTACATTACACCTGGAAAAAATGTTCTTTGGCCCAATTCCTTTGCCCATTGTGGAGGCCCACAATGAAGCATGGAATGATTTAGAAACCTAGAGAATCCATTAAACCCTCTCAGTGGAATGGGCTGCCCAAGGAGGTGGTGGAGTCACCGTCCCTAGAGGTGTTTAAGAAAAGGTTGGATGAAGTTCTTGGTGACATGACCTAGATATTAGGGTAGTGTGTTATAGGTAGGATGATGTGTTGGTTGTAGGATGGCAACAGGTCAGGTTAGGTAACAGGTTTGACTAGATTAGATTAGGTAACGGGTGATAGGTTGGACTTGATGATCTCTATGGTCTTTTCCAACCTTACTGATTCTGTGATTCTGTGATTCTGTGATTCTGTGAAACCCATTTTACATCCAGTCTGGAACTACTCAGGTACCCAGAGCTGGGTGGAACCGAACAATCTGAGTAGCTGCTCTTGCCTCAGTTTGAGAGCTCCCAGGGCTGGCAGGATTGTCACACTCCTTTGGAGTTAATGCACCAAGTAAGTTATTTGTGTCACGCTACAGAGAAATCAAGCATGCACAACTAAGTAGCACTGTCAGATCAAAAAAAGTTCT
Organism: Pitta sordida; assembly: GCA_013390025.1. NCBI lineage: Eukaryota > Metazoa > Chordata > Aves > Passeriformes > Pittidae > Pitta > Pitta sordida. Next base: position 62,632 of record WEKX01015807.1, on the reverse strand, counting down.
CTGTGTACATATTTTCCAGAGCATTTTGTACCAAAGGAGACCTCAGAGATTAATGCTTATTTTATTGAGATTATCAAACATGCTGGGATAGAAGGCTCTGTGGTTAATGGTGTAATGAGCCATCCTTTAAATTGGATGGTGCATTTCTGGACTTCTCCCCGTTCTGTTGCCCATTTCAAGGGTAATATTTTCAAGACCTCCATTACTTTACATTGTCCTCCTCCTCCTGTCCCTGTTCTGTGCCCTGACACACCTATTTTTGTTCATATTTCACCCAGCAGAGCTCCCCCTTCTCCAAAAGGCCCTGCACCTCACAAACAAACCACCACAGACAGAAGAACATTTACTCCCATCTGCTCAACTCATCACAGTGGAAATCATGGGAATGCCACATAATTCCTGCTCTGTGACATGAGAACAGCTGTTATTATAGTCTCTTACACACCTGATCTTTTTCTTTATACGCCTTTGCTTCCTCTGCCAGTGCTAATGTTTCCTTGAATAACAAAGTCTCCTGAGAGACACGTATGGCATCAAAATGTTTACAAAGCCACATTGCCTGAGGGAAGAAAAAAATACAGGTTGAAATATTTGGAAAGCATTTCTTTTTTCCAGAAGGCTGCAGAAAGACAGAGCTTTCCAAGCCATACATTAAAGGATACAGATTATATGTGCAACTTTAAGTAGTTTCTTATAAAGATGTTCAAGATTTACAGTTTTGAATAAGGGGGTTTTCATCTCCTGTAGCATAACAGAATTTAAAGAAGAAAGTATTCTTTCTAGCACACCCTCCCACCACCATTCCCTGCAGTTTCTGTGGTCAGCTTTCTCTGTGCTACAAATACAACCCTGATGTTTGCAATTAAGTGGCCATGAGACAGCTGGCCGTGGAAATGGAGCAATCCACACCATGAGAACACCACAAATGTAATTATGGTATTTCTCAAAGGTTAATTAGTCCTGCTACAAGGCTGGGGAATCAAGGCAGGCAGAATTCTGTTGCATTCCAGAAGTGTCACTACCACTACCTGAGTGAGTTCTCACAGAGCTCACTTCAAAATTTCCATTTAATCTGCTGTGTAATATATAGGGATCTCCCTCAGGAATGGCACCCTTCAGGAACGCCACCCTTCAGGAGTGCCACCCTTCAATTTGTCTTGTGCTCTTCTATCACCTAGATAAATCCAAAAATTATCTTCCCAGGCTGAAATTTTCATAAGTGCTGAGCCCAGAAGAAAGTAAAAAGTGGGTGGTGGTGTCACTACTTACAACTGTTGTTTTCCCAGAAGCAGGTGGACCAAGTATGCAAATCCTTGGAGCTATGAAACAAGGATATGTGAATGTGAGGATGCAGAACAGCAAAAAAATCTCAACCAGTTTCCCACTATTGCATTGCACAATATCAGTGTAGTCACAATGAGACAATTATTTCTGTTGGAAAGCTGCCTGAATGGAGGCTTTGGCATTGGGCTCCACTGGGGACAAGAAGGGGGAGCAGTAAATCAGAGCCAGCTGGGTCATCCTTTAATCTCCATGGTCAATGAGATTAACACTCTAACAATGCCATTTGGACATATCTGAGATACATAAATATATCAATCCATTTAAACAGAGTTTAGTGGGTGAACCAGAACATAAGACACAAACATTTCCTTATCCAAGTTGGACTCCTCTTCCCAAATCCTTGACTTGGAGCGAACATATTTTGTGATGAAAAAGCTTCACCTAAATGGGTTGTGTCAGGGTTCAGAGAAGATTTGGATGCTGCAAAATTAAACTCTCACTGTATTTTTGACAGGTACTTTCACATTTTCTAGTCATCACTGAAAGTCATTTTCCTCATTTCTGTTTTTGTGTTTCTCTACTGCAAATCCCTTTTTTTCCCTGAGGGGGTAAGGTGCAAAAAATGCATCCCAGTACTGAGGAATTCTTAATCCAGTGCACACAGACAGCACAACAGGCATTACCATCAGGAGCTTTGCTGGGAATGAATCAAAGGCAGGACAACCAAGCGAAAATGGAGCAGCTCTTAGGGAAGTGTTTGGAACTTTTTCCATAAATACACCTCGGGCTGCAACTCCTTGAGCTGTTGTTTTATATTAACAGCTTTGATGGTTTTTTCCCTGCTATATCAGAAGGGGAAAAACCTCCCAAACCAGACCAGACCATACTGGGAGGGACTGGTCAGTATTTACTGGGAGTAACGCAGGTCAAAGCACAGGAGGAATCTGCTCCCCCCAAAACCTCCTCAGCCTCGATAACCAAGGGAGATGTGTTTGATGGTAATAGACAGGCGAGGATGTGAAATGTATTTTTATGAGGCCTGCCATGCACTTAACAGTTATTGGGCAGGTGCAATTTTTAAACATACATGAAACCCAAATTACAGATTCATCTTTACAAAGTTATCTGACTTGGAAGGTTTAAGAACAACTCCCCCCTTATTGGTTCTTGCAAATGCAACAGAACTAGTACACAATGTAGAAAAATACTTTAAAAGGATACATCAGCTGTTTTTATCACCTAATTTCTTTCAAATGTAATGTGATTAAATCCTAGGGTTTTTTAAAAATCTAACACCTTGAAACTCCAGCCCGGTACTTAGGAATTATTTATAAACAGCGTCATAAAAGAGTGCTCGGGTGCCAACACTAATCAACTTCTTCAAACCACTTCAAAGAAAATCAAAAAACCTTTCCATCCACAGATCCTTTTGAGGTTTAACTAGGAGCATGATTTAAAATTCACAAGAAAGCCCTTAGGTATTGAAGCTTTAATACACAGCTTTCTTGGACAAACGTTTGATAAAAAACGAAACATACCATTATATACACCATCTCATGCTTTAATATTGCCCAGGGCTACTGTAAATGCTCACTTTGTACTAAATCTGGTTTTCTCTCTGCTTAGTGGCTGGCAGCAGATGGGGCAGTGTAATTCACTGATTTACTCATTTGCACACTTGTAGGACTCCTCTAAAGCTTTCTCCCTAAACATGTGACACAGGGGCACAACCAGGACACCCCTGGATGTCACGTTTAACCCCCTCCAATCAACAAATGGCCGAGGTTTAATACTGGAGCTCTGAACCAGCAGCTAAACTGAGTCAGGGAAATCTGGAAAATGCCTTTTTCTCCAGTAACAAATCATATTTCATTCCATGTTTAGTCTTGATGAGCTGGTACAGGATTTACTCTTCCAAGGAAAGTAAGTTTTTAACATTCAACAGTGGTTTCAGCGATAACAAAATTAATCATGGAATTACAGAAAGTAACAGCTGGACTCACTGAGCTCCATTTAAATCCAAAAGATTTTAGGATTAACATTACTGCAACAAAATTTGCTCAACTTGTAAGAGAAACATTTGGTCAAAGAGGAGAAGCACCTGGAACACGCTGAACATCCTTGCACAACTTTTTAACATTCCTTTGGAGGTTTGACCGTAAAGGAGGAACTCACAGAAATGCCTCTTGGATCCTGAAAACTTTTTTTTCATCAGCACAAACCAAGATACTTTGCAGAGAACTTGCATTGCTGAATATGAAGGAATTCTCAGTGTTCCTATGACTCTTTAAGGTTTTGGGAAGGAGCACATGAAAGAACAACAGGACAGAGCCCTAAGCACAAACACTTTGCCACACATTTGACCAACGAGATTTCCAAGGCAGTTGTGAGCCATAATCATCATTAGTGTTGTTTATATTTTTAAAAGTACTTTAGATCCTATTATTAATTAAAAAGGTTTTCTAACTCCACACCTGGGATAGAGGCAATGCTTCTTCTCCACACATCTCTGTTTGAAATTTTCTCTAGGGCTAAAACTGGCTGGCAAGGCATGATCATGAAAATTCATCACTTTACTGATGGCTTTAATAAGGAGGGTTCTTTTTCTTCTAAATAGTCAGCACCTTCCCCCATGATCAAAAAGTAAAGGCAACTCTTACACATTTCTGTTACATTATTTGCCATATTATTTATTCTTAAAACAACATTTAGGCTTTAATTTTAATTGCAGTTCCTCTCCTTCCTTGATAGTTTCAGCCAGCCCAAAGGCAGACAAACAGCTGCTGTGGTTCCACCTTTAGCCTCCAAGTACTGAAGCCATGAAATGGAAACCTGCCTAATTCTCTTCAAATAATACTGTGGGGCTTAAGGGCAACTGATGGAGAAATCTTATCAGCATTTTATCAAACTGCACGAAATTCTTCCACATATTTTCCACGGGTCTATAAAGCTGATTGATTCCTCATGCTGCCTGCACCGGAAAAGGCCGGGCACAATTTGCAGGATTTGACTCTTTTTTTTTTTCTTTTTAAATATATTTAGCAGCATTTCAATCAACATCCACCTGATCAGCAGCACTCGGAGCTCGCAGAACCTCCAGCGATAATGATTTCCCTGATGCTGCAGCAGAACTTTCATAATGGTTTACTCTGGTTTTAAAGAAACATCAAAGCAACATGACACCAGCTCTCCCTGACAGCTCATGCAGAACAAAAATTAGAGTTCACTTGTGCATATCCAAATATAATCTGCCTAAGGGTGAACAGTTTGTAAATCAAATAATTTGATTGAGGGTACATGCTTTTATTGTGCAGAAGACAGAGTTCCTATTCAGTGGAGCAGGTTTTGTTACACAGAGGAGCAGACACGGAGCCGTTCCTTCAGCTGAGGTGCCACTGAGCAGTGGAGCTCATTAGCAGCAGCCAGTAACGAACTAATCAAAGCCCAGAGAATCTGCCAGCCCAGGTAGAATAGGAAACCAAATTTACACCTGACAAAAGGAGTAATTAGTGAGCTTAAAGACAACAGGAAATATCAGATGGGGCACAGAACGCATTAATAATTGATACACCAGAACTCTTTGTTATTCCCTTAGAGGGTTTCATTGTTATAACTGTTAAAGTGCATTTTTTATTAGATTACCCACTAAAAAAAAAAAAAAGAAGAGAGAAATTAAAAGCATCTTGCCTATAACTGTTCCAAAATGCTCACCTTTTTTGTTTGTTCCCCCCTTCTCGAGGCACAGTCTGAAAAGTTTTATCCATCATCTGCCAAGTGCAGCAGTTTCCAACAGCTGTTTACAAACAAGGAATTGTTTGGTGTCTCCATTTCCACTTACCGTCATCGTTGTTTTGCTTTAAGTGGTTTATCATGAACTCAATGGGATCATCTGGCTTATGAATTAATAGCTCTTCAAGCAGGTTCTGGAAATAAATAGGACAAAGTCAGAGGAAAATGTCACAGCTCTGCTCTCAGTCAGAACCATCCTGCGTTTTCACAGCAATGAGGAACTCAAACAATTTATAAACGCTCATTTATCTGCTTTCACAGAAAAAAAAAATTATTACTTTCACCAACCTTTATTTCAAGTAAGAAATCTGGCCTTGGCACTACAATTATCAGCAGCTTGCAAGATAACACACCTAAGAAAATCAGGGTTTATTATGATTTAAAAACCTTCAGGCAGACAGCGATCGACACAGTCACTTCCTTGAATCCTGCCTTTAAATCCTTCATTTTACTCAATTGTTAGACTCAGTTTAGTTTCACGTGGTTCTGTTAATCTCCGGGGGAGGTTCATCCTTTGGGTCTCACACGGCAGTTCCCACCTTTTGTGCCCTGCGAATGTTTGGAATCCAGGACAATTTCAAGCTGTGTTTGTTTGTGCCGTTGTGTGGCCACAACACAACTGAAGCACGAAAACAAAACAAGACTCTGAGTGGTAAATCCCATAAACATTTGTATGGGCAGGGCGGGTGTTTGCAGCTGCAAAACGCAGGGCAGTATTTGCATTTAAATACAAACAATCAGAAAGATATTATACCACACTGGCCACACTAAATAGCCTCGAGCATTTGAGCGAGTAAAAAGGAGTTACAGGAGTTGTGAGGAAGGTTCTCCAGCAAATCCCCGTCTCCGAAGGGCACCGGAACATTCGGCGCCTCCCCCGAAGCAGCGGGACCGAACCCGCCCTTCCCACGGCGAAATCCCCGGGGAACTCCTCTGCCTTTATTTCTGACACACAACAGCCACGCCAGGGCGGGCTCAGCAAAGCCGGACCTCCCCGCGCTTCATTTATTGTCCCGTCTCCTCCCGCCGCCAAACCTGCCCCTCGCGGACCCGCTTCTTCCACGGGCTGCCGCTTCCTTCCCAACGAACCCCAGCAATTGCCAATTGAAACAATCAGCTGAGAGAGCCCTCGGCCGCTTCCCGCCCGTCGCCGGTGCTCTCCCCGCCCGGGCCGTCCCCGCTCACCTGCAGGAGCTGGAAGATGCCCCGCTCCTCCGCGTAGGCTCCCACGGGCGGAGGCCACGGCCGGGCCGGGCCCTCCACGGCCTCGTCCTCCATGGCCGCCCTTAGCAACGCGTCCCGTTGCTAAGGGTTACGTCATCACCGTGCGCCGCGGGGAAGGCCCCTGCCCCGCCCGGCGCTTCGTTACCGGCCACGGGGACGGGCGGGAGCGTCATCGAGCGGCGACGGTTGCCACGGAGACGGCGGCGCGGTTGCCGCGGTAACGGGGGGGCCGTGGTCGCTTTATCTGCTTTCACAGAACCATTGCCGCCATCCCGGCCATCCCATTGCCACCATCCCATTGCCGCCGCCCCGCCCCCGCCCGGTAGGAGCCCCCCGGGGCTTTGATCCTTCCCCCCCGGCCCTGAACCGGCCCCTCGGGAGGGGCAGGGTAAGGGCGGCCCCCCGGTCCCGCTTCACGGGAGGGGTTTGGAGGCGCCTGGGCGGGGGTTTTACGGTGGGAAGAGGCGCCGCAGCCGCGTTACCTTTGCAGCAAACCCGCCGGGGTTTGTGGCGTGGCGCTGTCCGCGCTCCCCTCGGGCTCTGCCTCTCTGGGGCTCTGGGACTGCGGCGCTTTGGCACAACAGCGCTTCCCTTTTTTCTTTTTGAAGTTTTCCACTAACACAATATCAGCTCAGATGGGGAGAGTTACACACACACAGAGAACTGCCCGATTTCTGAAAAGCAGCTTCCCTTCTCTCCTTCTCTGCCCGCGTCCAGAAATAAATAAACATGAACGAGATCGTGGAGACCCTGAGAAACATAGAGCAGAACTACCGGCTCTTCCAGCAGCAGCAGTTCACCTTCACCAGAGCTCTGGATCGCGCCCGGGAGGAGGCCCATGACTCGATCAGACCTGTGGCCACCATCGTGCAGGTACAAAGCAGCCAGAGCCCACGGGAACAGCGACCACACGGAGCTGCCGTGCGCTTGGGTCGAGTAAAAAAAAATACATTTTTACTAAGGGAAGCTGGGAAAAAAAATTTCCTTAGAAACATTTATATATAGCTCTGCAAACCTGCGGCAAAAGCTGAGGGTTTCCCGTTAACACAGGAGGAATGTTGCTGCTGAGCATCACTTTCTGGTTTGGTTTAACAGTGGTTTCAGTGCTGAGGCACAGCCAGAAATGCAGGGTACAAGAAAACAATCCAACCAACCCTCCTTCCCCAGCCACACATGGAATCTGTAATCCTTAACTCGTAGGAACCAGCAGGCTGGGCTCTTCCCCCTGGTATTGGTGCTGCTGTATCTTTCTATAGTGCTTATTAAAAATAATGGCTGTGCTACAGAGGAAGGATGATGGATGGAGGGCTGAAAGTCCCGAGTGGGCAAGGGGGTTTTCTGGGCTGGTAAGTGAATTGTCTTGGAATTTTTATGACAAGGGATGCCTTAAGTAGAACTTAAACCACCTGGAGACAGAGGAGGCGGGGGGAAAGAAAAATCTAGATAAAAATCAGAATTGTGGATTTGAGACAGCAGAACCCAGGCACAAAACCCAGGTGGATGCCAAAGGCAGAGTGAAGGATAGGTTGTTATTTGGATTAGGACACAGAAGGAGCTGGTTGTCTTTTCTAAAGACTTTTACAAGGGCTTTTCTCCTTGCATTGAGGAGGATTGTCACAGACATTACACTGAGCCATTTTTTGCCTCCAAAAATAGGCACTGAGATGTTGCATAACATTATTCTCTTCCTAAGAGCACCAATATTCCAGTGGTGCTGAGCAAGCCCTGACTCCACTTCTTGGCAGAGGTGGAAGGGCTGAAAGGTGGGGGAGAAATCTCTGGGTGGTGACCTTGGAATTCCAGGGATCCCTGGCACCCCTCAGACACAGCAACATGGGAACTCAGTGGTGGCAAATGCAGCCCTGGGGGGCTCCAGTCACATTATCCCAGGGGGAGGGTGGGAAAGGGGAAAAACCAAGAGTAAAACAAGGAGCAACTGGAGCAGCACAGACTGGTGATGCATTGAGCAGGAATTAAACTTCCCTGGCGACAAAAGCAGGCGCCCATTTTTTTCCACTGCCTTTCTCCCTATTTTTAATTTGTCACGGGGGGGCACAAGAATAAAAGCAACAAAGACAGAAATATGTGTGTGACTTGGCTGCCAGTTTTCTTTGCACAGAAACACTTACAGAAAAAAATGATACTGCAGTTGGCCATGGCTGAATTTCAAGTTGTTCCTGCAGTGCTGGTCCCTGTCCTGGTTACTCAGGTGCATTAACTCCCTGTTGTTGATGTGAACAACAAGTCATCTCATCCCATCAGGAACATCCAGGCTAAAATTGTATTCTCTTTAGGACTATTTCTGCTCACAGCAGCAGTAAAAAATCCTGCCCCTCACAAGGACACAACACTCGGCAAACAGTGGGGAAGGAGGAACCTGAGTGGAAAGGGACCCTAAGGGGCCGTATTTTATTTTTCGTACAAAGCTGCTGAGATTTTGGCCAAGCACATTCCGTGGCTTTTCCATACGCAGAGACTGTACCTGTGCTGGAACAGCCACTGCCTTTTTGCCTGGGAGTCTTACAGAAAGCACTGAAGGTGCTGGAACCCAGCCACTCAGAATTTCATATTCTGAAGTGTCTGAGCAGCTCTGCAGCATCAGTTAAAGGTAATTTAACATCATTTAGCCCTGTTTCTCCCCGTGGGCAGGTTCAGAGCTACAAGGACCACCACTGTGTCAATGCCACAGACCGACGCATCCTCAACATGTTCCTCTCCATCTGCAACGATCTCCGCAGCCTCTGCCAGAAGCTGGAAACGTTGTATCCTGGGGATCATGTAACTAAGGCCCTTCTGGAGAGGTGCAAGGTGCTCCTCAATGACAGCAACGACCTGAGTGCCCTCCGAGCCACGTAGGTGTCCCTCAGCTCAGCCTCTGGGAGCCCCTGTCAGTGCTGGGGGGCTGGCACTGCACATCCTCACTTGGCTTCTCCACCAGCGCTGTCACAGCACCTTCCTGGCTTTAGTGAGGGTGCAAGTGGCTCCCTCCTCCTATTCCTGCTCTCCACAGGGCTAATTCCTGTGAGACAAGTGTCTGTGCTTGCTCTCAAAGCCTTCCAGATCCATCCCAGCAGCCAGGGTGGTGTGTTTGGCAGGACTCATTGCTCAGCATCCAATTCCATCCATGCTTTTTGCTGGCCTGGGGAAATGGGTGGCTGTGCAATCCTGCCCTTCCCACAGGGGTTTCACAGGGGACTCCTGGACTGGGACTCGTCTGCCAGTTGTTTCCTTCTGTCCCACAGATACCCCCACGGTGTGGTGAATTACCTGAGCTATGAGGAAGCAAGGTATTACTATGGAGGTGTGGTGAGCCTCCTACCCATCGTCATAGACCACCTCAAGGAGTGGGTAACCTACACTAAAAGGCACCTGCTGCATCAAGTGAGTCGTGGATGTGGCATCTCCAAGAAGGAGGCACCCACTTCCCATAAAAACCCTCCTGTGCACGTTGCAGCTCAGACCTCCATTAGTAACAAAGATACTGTACAATTGCAGGAAAAGGATTCCCAGAAGTTCCTGTTAGAAAGTCAACGCCCGAAACAAAAAGCTCCCTGGAGGCCACCAGGCAAACACCCCCATTAAAGGACCAATAATCCTGCTTGCCACCTTTAATCAGCTGGCTGATTAAAGACAGTGAAATGATACCAGAGATCCACCCTGAGTCCGCTTTGTGAAGAGCTGCCCTGCAGGCCAGCCTGGGACAGATACACTCCCTCCATTGCTGGTGTTTCCACTCTCCTCCTCCAGCTCAGCTCGTGACAAGTAGCTGTAGCCACAGCTGGGCCCTGGGGTGGGACTGTTCCACTGCAGTGGGAGCAGGGATAGTCAGGAGTCATTAGGGTCTAATCTCTCGGACATGAATCTTGGACAAGCTACTTGAAATGGGATTTGACACATTCCCAGGCTCCTTCTTGAGGAACATCCCATCTCACCACAGCCATCAGCGTGGAGAACCTGTGTGGCTGATACAGAGCAGCAAAGGCCTGTCATGAACTCACACTTGTCTTTGAGATTTAGACTTGTCCATAAAATTCCCTCACCCCCAGTGAAATTATCTGGTTATCTGGACCACAGAATCCACGTTTTACAGGACAATACTGGGGTCTGCCATCCATGCCCCTGGCTACAGAAGTCTGTTGCTTTGGCTGTGCTCTGCTGCAGCCTTCCCTGCAGGTTCTCACACCACAGAACAGCTCCCCTGGACCTGTTTAACTCCTTTGCTGTCAGAGCTAGAGAGGCAAAGGAGAGCAGAGTTCGTTTTGCCCTTAGTTTGTCTGCACTGACAATATCCAAACTCAAACACAACACTCCTGTGCTCCCCAGACCTCTGCAAAACTAAAAGTCATTTCCAGCCCATGTGATCCATAGGAATCTGATGGGAGCAGAGAAGGTGAAAGCTGTGGCCACGTTTGGGTGGTTCCTTTTCAAATTACAAATTTCAAACTGTCTGTGCTTTCCCTATTCCTAGATGAGATTCCAGCCTGCCCGGCTCTCATGGATGTGGGGAGGCTCAGCTCATTAAAACATGAAATAGTCTCATGCTGCTTTTATACCTTTTAAACTGCAACTCCAGCAGTTTATCCCAGTGCTGGAAGCAGCTTTCATTCCAGCCTGCTCTGGGAGGGGCAGCAGAGCCACAGGCTCTTCCCATTCTCTGGAGTTGACAGAGATTTTTAGGGTGCTTTTAATCAAGCACAGTTAACTACAAACTGAAGATCTCAGTAACAGTGTCTTCCCTGTCCCTGACAGACCTTTCCCCTTCCCACAGGCAAATTGCCTCCCACTCTTTGCTTCCTGCTGGAAGACACTCCTGAATAAACAGTTTCCCCTTCCATACCTGGCTCAGTTTGCTAAAATTGTGAGAAAGATTTTGCCTTAAACGACCAGTTTTTGGAGACAGGCAGCTAAAAAAGAAGGAAGAATTAATCCAGAGAAGGGAGCATAGGAAGGAAGGATAGCTCAGGTGAAATGGGAAGTATTTCCAGGAGCATTTTTTATTCTTTTGCACTTTCTTCCTTCCCCTACCCACTGGGACTGCAGTGCACCCATCCACTCTGGAGCAAAGCCTATCTTTAGAAGAGATGATTCAGCTGAACTGAGCCTTGGTGAACTCAAAATGGTAACAAAGGGTCACAGGGAGACTCCTGGGCACTAGTGGGGACACAGCCAAAGGAATGTCACTGTCGCCCTCTCCAGCTTCACTTGAGAGCCCTGGGGCACAGGCCCTCACCAATCCAAGTTGTTGGCAGCTGCCCTGCTGTGTTTCATGTTGCAGACAAGTGTCCAGTGACAGCTGGAAAGTTTTTCAGGACAAGCACAGGCTACGTGGACTGAAACGATGACAAGTGTTGGGGACACAAGAGATGCTATTCCCAGATCTTGTTTCCAACCCTCCTGGCCCTGCCCTATAGTTTAAATTTAAACACACGAGCTCTGAGGAGCCCAAAATTATCCTCCAGTTTGTAGTTCACCTTCAGTTTCCACAGATCAGCACAGCACAAATGGCTGCTCAGAACACTCCCACCAAAGCCAGTCCACCACTGCTGCTCAAAACCCCAGGGCCATTGGCATTTGGCATTCGATCAAGGTGATACCAAAACCAGTTCCCAAATCTTAAGATTCAGACACCCATAATGTGATACACACAAGGAACAGTTCCCAAATCTTAAGGCTAATTTCTACCCTGGCCCTGTCCTTTCAGTCAGTGTCAAGCAGCCAAAATTTTAAGACCCAAGCAGAACAATGAGTGCATTAAAACTTGCAGTGTGAGGTTTGATAATGACAAGACCAGGATCTGTTGGAAGGCTGCAAAGTTAAGTCTCACAAAAACATCCAGACAAATTACTTAATTTCCATACAAGTTCTCCTCTTCTGGAGTGGATGGACACTTCAAAAGACAAAAAGATACAGCAAGAATTGTTTTTCTCTACTACAAATCAAGCTGTTTGAAGAATTTACATAAACAGGATGTAAATGCCAAACACAAAAGTGCAGTAAAGTTTTACTTTAGCCTCTGTGAGCATAAAATTGCAAGAAACACACTGAGAAACCAGTCAGGGCACCAGTCTGACTTCCCTACAGATCGAGTTGTTCATCCAGAAAATAAATGCTGCTTTTTTGTTTTCAAAGACTGAAATAGAGATATGAGCTGGTAATAGATGATCTCAACAGAATCCTGGCATCTGCAGGCTACGAGTTATCTCTGTGGTCCAGGCTTTTGTCAGCCTGGGCTAGTGGGGGGTGTCCTGCCCATGGCAGGGGGTTGGACTAGATGGCCTTGAAAGGTCCCTTCCAACCCACACCACTGTGTGACAAAATACTCTGTCAGTTAAATATCTGGTTCCAGCACCTCCCAGGCTGAGAGGCCGGGGTGCAGCTCAGACCCTGGGAAGCTCAGCTCAAGTGGTGGGAATGGTGGTGGGTTGTGGAGGGAACAAGAAGAGGCGACTCAAGGGAGAGAGGAAACTCAGGATCCCAACCCTGATATTGCAGCCGGTGCCGAGAGAAGGGATGGGCTTGGCAGGGCCTCTAGTGGTGGCTTCTCAGACAGTTCCAACAATCCTGCTGTGCTCTAGTCCTGAATCCTGGATTTTAACGTGGTGACAGCCCCCAGGATACAGCATTCCCAGGGGTCTCCACCCGCTCCCGTCACACGGAGCTGTAATTTCAGAAGAGCCATCGGCTGTTCCCTGTCCCCTCAGATCCCCACGTCATAAACACCCCCAAGTCAGGAGAGCTGTTATCCAAGGAGTTCTGAATGCCCCGGGTACGGCACCAATTTGGGCTTTTAGTCAGCTGAGCACCAAGCACAGACAGCTTTGGAGAAACCAGGAATAGCGTCTGGCAGACAGCAAAGATCAGAGAGCCCAAAACCAGGGGGGGCACTGGGAGGGAAGAGGCCTTCAGGGAAAAAAGGGTTAGCCAAGTAAAGATCACAGAGACCAAAATCATGAAGACCATCAGTCAAAAGCCTGGTCTGAAAAGCCAAAGCCTTGTGAAAACTAAAGAAGCTTCATTTGCAAAGATCCCATAAATGAAGGGATGAAGTAACCGAATCTCTGGGATTTCCTATTTCGTAACCACTTTTAAAACTCACCATTGCACCAGCAGCTAGAGTAGTTCCAGTGAATCAGGATCAATCAGCACAGAGACCTTAAAATCAGGAAATAAAGTACATAATTCCCTTCCCTAATGCCTACTGCATGTTTATTAACTATGCTATAAACTAAAGGTACTACTTGGCATTAGTGACTAAGGAAGGCACTTTAGTTTTCTCTTTTCGTACCCTAGTGAACACACTTCTGTGGGTAATTTTTATCTTATTTTTTTTTTTACACTGGCAAGTGCAGCTTTGCAATGCCAGGCTTGTGAAGGGATACACAAAATGGATTTAAAATAAGAGCAAGTCAAATTCACTTTGTGCTTTGTTTTCATTTCACTTACCCCATCCCTAGAACTCATCCCAGTGCAGGGGCCCAGAACAACTCTCTGTAACACTCAACTCCAACTAATATAAAATTCTCCCTAAAGACAGTTTGTGGAGAACATGCCAATGCATGATCTCTAATAATGTGTCACTTAAACCATCCCCCTGCATGTGCTGCTCATATTTAAGAATTATCCTCAGTCCTTAACTGGAATGCTGAGGTTCAGCTATGGATTTATAAATTGCTTCAAGTTACCTTTTAAATATTCATTTCAACGAAAAAAGCTCAACAACCCTGAAACACCACCACCCCCCCCCCCCCCAATCACTGAGGAAGTGCCAGTGTGGAAAAAAGAAAGGGCAGCAGCACTGACCTGCTCTGGAGTGTCACATCTGGGAAGGTATCCAGACACTCAACTCATTTCTGCACGTGTTGGTCCCAAATTGATTGGCTTGCAGGGAATTTAACACAGGGTAGTGCAAAACAATACATTTTATTTGTTCACAGTTAAACACAAGCAACTGCCTTGACATTTTAGAACATTCTAATAAGGACAGCAAAACCTCCTTTTGGTTTAAAGTTCTCTTTAGCTTACGATTGTACCATTTCCTCGTGTTTCATATTTATGGCATTTAATGTGGATTGTTTAACATGCTTACAAAGAGCGAGGCAGGGAACAGATTAACTTGACAAAGACAGCAATTTTAGATTTAACTAAAAGCAGTCAGTTAAAAAAATCTGTTTCCACTTCACTGATGGGACCCCTTTGAACAAACTGCAAGTTAACTACATACAGCAGATCCATGATATTTAGACTTAAAAAAAAAAAAAAAAAAAAAAACCCAAAAAACAAACCAAAACCGAACTGCAAAATTTGTTCCTCCATAATCTTTGTGGTCCATAAACAAACCGAAAGTGGTTTCCATTACTATCCTGGTGCTAAAATCCTGTTTAAAAGAAGAAAAAAAGCCACCTTCCCAATGAACTTGAGTTACTGCCAGGGCACCACAAAACCCACCTCTCCTCAGAGCCGCCAGATACACCCTCTGGGCTGGGAGAGCAGGATGGGCAAGGAACCCCTCCAGCACCCCTGGCTGAGCCAGCCCAGCAGGGCAATGTGCAAACTGTTCCCTCCTGGGGCTGGATCCGGTGGGGAAAGGGGCAGGAAACCTCCAAACCTTCCCGAAACACGCGCTACGAGGTTTGCTACCACTAAGTCTGAGAAAGCCTAAAGACATGTCGACAAAACCAGTCTGTCACTTACAACCAACTCTCTACTCTCTATTCCATGCAGAGTCAAGCTTTGACACAACCACTGAAGTTCACCTCTACTCTCAGGGTTCCGACTGACCAACCCAAAGGACACGGAGAATAATTTAGGACAGGCAGAAATGTATTCAGACCCTGGGTGTGACGGAAGAAGCGGAACTGGGAGGGAAAGTCCTGTCAGGAGCGAGTGAGCACAGTGCCAGCTGCAGGGACAGGCTTGTTCCTATCCGGGTTACAAAGGGACTTGAACTACAAATGCAAGTGGACTTGGTTTCTATGTGAGGCAATTCTTAAACAGCAGCTGCCACCCACAGAATGTTTAAGAGAAGAGGGGAACTGTGAGGCCTGGTCTGGCCGAGACCCCACCATTTAAAACAAGGACACTGCTTGGCTGACAGCAGGCTCTGCTCTGACACGAAGGAGATTGAGTCTGACCACTGACAAGCCCTGATCCCACGATCCTCCTTCACAGAAGGCTCATCATTAACTTAAAACATGATTAACACAAAAAGGCTTCACACCAGGATTCTGATTCCTCCTCAGCCTTGTCTTCTAAGGAAGCAGGATGAGGATGAAGGGGAGAGACCTAGAGCCAAACTGACCTTGCTGAGCTGAGAAGTGTGCTGCAGTCTGAGCAGAAGAACCCTCAAAGGAAACCATATTACCAGGAATAACAAAGCCAATTTCTTGGACTAAAACCACAGACCAGGAACAAAGAGCAGAACTGTGAAGGATCTCCCTGTTTAGAGAAAACTCCTCTGCAGATCTTCATACGCTCGCAATTCTACATCCATGTTCTGCATGCTCTCCCTACTCGAGTAAAGCTTCCTCTTCCCTCTTCTCCCACCCCAACTGCTTTCCCACTCTGAGGTCAGTAACAGTCTGTCAGGCAAACACTTAAAACATCAAGAAGATCAGAAGCTAGTGTTTTAACAAGTCTTCAGCATTGACCGTCTCTTCTGCTTTACAAGCTCCAGTTCCTTTTGTCTGTTCAAATGTAACTTTCCAGGAAATGTTAAGGACAATATAAACAATGATCATGAATTAAGGGTGAATGAATCACTTTGCAGAGCTAGAGTGTTCTTTAAATGTTTGGGTATTCAATCAGACTCCAACTTAATAAAGATTGGGCTCTGAGGGACGTGGGACAGTGGACAGGCAGAACAGAGACCCTCAGATGAATGCACTGGAAATTCTAGTGCTGCTTCTTTCCAGGATGAAAGGAACTGAAGTCACCTGGACAGGCAGCACAACCAACTGCTCTAGATTGGAAGCCTGCAAGGAAATGCAAAGCATTCAGAGTAGACTCACAAATGTTAATTTGGCCTCATATTGCACTCAAGTTCATAAATGCAGCCACTCAACTGGGGACAGGGAGAAAGGGAAAAAATACTTGCAAATGCTACCAGCTGTCCCTTCGAATTAGTACACGCTGCTAAGGACTGAATTGGAGAAAGAAGCAAGAGTTAGGCTGGGCATTTCAATTCCAGACCCAAGAATCCATTTTGCATTCATTCAGCAGCCTCCTTCCATTGCTGGCCATCGATCCTGCTCCGCTGCATGAGCCACTGCTCAGACCAAAGAAACAGAAAAGCTTTTAGTTAAACTTGCATTCACGCCTCCTGTTCTATGCCAAGAATATGAAAATAACACTGATTGACTATCTTCCTCTTTAACTGTGGTCATGATGAGTTTCATTGTAGTCCATGATATGAAGCTGTCCAACACTGCTTTCCTGGAGCTTGGGCGACAGGCTGAGGTTATCGGGGCTCGGAGGGGCCTTCGACTCCATGCTTGGATCTCTACACAGTTCAGTCTTTAGAGCATCAGGCAGCCTGTTGATGGTCACACCCTCCTCATCACACTGGCTCTCGCTCTTGTTGCGAAATAATTCTCGTGCCTTCATTCCAAGGAAGCTCTTGGAGCTGGGGAGTGAACCTACAGTCAGTGGGACAGCAGACGAGGGCTCCAGCAGCACCGATGGCTCCCAGCGACTGCTCAGCCTCTGGTTCTGGGGTTTCTCTGGGGTGGGGAGCTCACTGCTGCTGCCACCCTTACTGCTACTGCTGCCCCGAGTGCTGGGGAGTTTGGTCTCTCCATTTCTACCAATTGTTTCTTCACTGTGTCCTGCCACCGAGTCTTCATGACCACCATCCACCCTGTTTGGGAAAGAGAGGACACAGAGTGAAGGAAATCCCAGCAACTGAACAAAGGAGAGGGAAGTGCTGGCCAAGGCAGGTTTCTTTGATCACTTTCCATTTCTGCCACTGAATATGTACTGCAGCAAGTTTTTTTCATAGCAGGAGTGACAGAGGATAACCAGGAGTGTCACATGGTCAGCCTTCCAAATTCCACTGGTTTTAAGTCTAATAATGACAATAACCCCACAGCAGAATGGAACTGGGTCCTGATCTGTTAAGGGAAGAGATCTGTACATCTTTCTTTTACCCAGCCCATGCACAGGGGGTCACCACAGACCTGCTGGCAGTGCAAGGAATTACCCTGATGCTGTGGCAGAACTTCATGTAGGGAAAAAAGCACAATGTAAAAGGAAGTACAGCATTATCCAGATGCTTTAAGGTAGGCAGATGTAAAAGCACCACTGAACAACAGCATAACAATTTGTATATTAAAGTGACAGGTTGGTCTATGAGACAAACCAGAGGTTTCTCCCAAACTGCAGGAACAGCTCAGCTATCTGCACTTCATAGACATTTTCAGTGCTGTCAAGGTCTCCCTGTAACCTGGCCAGAGTCCTGAAATAGATCCAGTATGTAAAAGGTGGGGTAGTAGACATATTTTGATAAGATGCATCCCAGTGCTAGAATCCCACAGGGCAATCAACTTCCCTGAGTCCTGTCTGTTTTACACCACCGCCCTTACCTTTCTTCTGCTGCTTCAGCTGCTTCTGTTTTATCATCTTCAAGTTTTTTCAGAAGGCTGCTCTTCTCCAGACGGCCAAACAGGTCCAGGATCTCCAGCTCAAATGCCTGGGTGATTCTTTTCTGGGCTCTGTACCTGCTTTCTACTGCCTGCAGCTGACCTCTGAACAGAAAAAGAAACCAAAACGTCCAATATCTCCAGATTCTGCCTCAACTGTCACAGTGCATTTGCTAAAATGTTGCACAGGAAGCCCCTACCTTGCTTGGATTTTGACATCTTCCAGGTATTTCTTTTGCTCCAGGAAGAGGTGGTCCTTCTTTGCAAGCTGAGATTCCAGTTCAGCTATCCTTTTCTGGGAAGCATCAAGCCTTTGGCTTTGCTGCTGAACACACAGTTTTGTCTTCTCCAGTTCTTTCCGATAGACAGCGTGCAACATTTCAACCTCCTCGAGGCAAACAACACAACGTTAAAGCATAATTTGATGGTGTGTTATTTTTATTGATGTTTAGACATGTTTCTGATGTTATAAATAGGCACATTTTAAAGCAAGATGGAATAAAAGCAGCATTTCTAAAAACAGACATAGGAAACTGGCTGTGCAGAGGATGTGCACTGTTAACTACACATCACTGCAATTTATTAGCACATTTATGTTCCTTATGAAAAGCCCTTTTCACTAAAGCCAATTTGCCAGTTCTGCACTGGATTAGAACAGGCAAACTCCATTTTTAAATCCATTTCTGCAGCATGACCTTCATTAAACAGCAGTAAAAGCCTTTTTTTTGGCTTATTATTCACTTTCTTTAATCGCTCGCTCTCACGCAGAAACAGTTGTATTGTTGTGTAATTTACTTGCTTCTAATTAAAAAAAGGTTTCTTTGAAGTCAGAAAGTAAAACCATATGAACCAGAGAAGTTTTAGTAAAGTTGCTACAAACTTTTAATAGGAAAATGAGTGAGAAGACCAAGATGCTTATTTTAAAACAGCACCTCACGGAAAGCCATAAAATCCTGGTCAAGATGTTTCTACAAATTCTGGCACTGCTGCCCTGTGTTACTTTACCAACAACCTGCTGTCAGCTACATTATGAGAACAGTGAAGTCTTGGTCTTCAGAGAAAGAAATGGCTAAGAATCCACATTAAGTGGCTAAAAGTGACTCCAGGTGTACCCCAACAATCCCTTCTCAGCCTTCAAAAGGGGCAACTGAGGATATTCCTTAAACCTGCAAGACTATCTGAACAGAGGATCAAATACTAAAGCAAACCCCTGCAAATCAAATTGAGAACAAAGTATCTGTTAAGTCATGAGGCCTTTTTTTCTGAACTCAAGGCTGGGAACTGCTGGGTGATGCCCTGAAGTGAAGTCTCCCCCCAAGTCCTCCCTCTGCAGCTCTGCAGTACCTTTGTAGTGTCTGTGTGCTTGTGCTGCAGCTGCTCCACATACAGCTCGTTGACCTCCCCAAGAACCAGCAGCTGCCTGTTCAAGAACTCCATCTGCTGCTGCACTGACTCGCTGTTGGAAAGCTGGGAAGAGAAAAGGAACAGAATCCAACATGGGGACGGATGGGTCAGCAGGAGAGTCACAGCCCCCAGGCTCACAGGGGACTTCTAGACAGGTGGGGGACAGACTGGAATCCAGTAATTCATGGGTATTGTTAAATACATTGTTTTTCACAAAGTACTTTTAATTTTCATTCAAATTTTGACACAAACAAGATCTTGGAGATGTATTAAAGCTCTGCTAAATGTGACCATTTCATAAAGTTTGGTCTGCAATTACCTACTGTGAGAGGCAAAAAAAAAGCAGACAAGGTGAGAAGTTTCAGAAGCCCTAGGAATGAGTTTGGAGTTTCTTCACTAAAATACATTTTTCTATATTGTTTTTGTGCAAACTTCATGGAACTAAGCAAGGGCCTCTTTCAGAGCGAGAAAGAAGAAATGATGAAAGTTATCCAATAAAAATTAACAGAGAGACACAAAGGGATGCTGGGAACACAGACTTTTCTTACCTTTTGAGAGACTTGGCTGAGCAGCAGTTCAGTGTGACACACCTTGTTGTTGGCCTTCTTTAACTCCAACCTTAGATCTGCTATCATGTTCCTGCAGTCTTCCAGCTTGGTCTGTTCAAGTGACAAAAAATAACTACTCAGTGTTCTGAAACTTCATTAAGGACAGCCAGGACACAGGAGTGGAAGGCTGTAACCCCCAGCACTAGAAATCAAGTTATACTGAGCACTTGTCAAAGACCCAAAACCACCTAAATCTGCCTTTTCCTATTTCCAAACTGAAGACAGGATAAAACAGAACTATAAAAGGACAATGACTAAATTAAGCACTTCCAGTTATGCACTGCCTTATTCCAAATTAAGACAGTATCTCTAACAGAAATGTGCAGCTTTCTCTCAGGTATTTCATGCCTTGTTACTAAGAAGGTTATTTTTAAAGGCAGTAACTAGACAACAACGTTGTTCATGCCTCATACCTGCAATTCCTGGCTCTGGTTGTAGAATTCCTCCCGGTCGTGTTGCAGCTGTCTGATCTGGCTGTGAAGCTGAGCCACTATATTATCATGTTCCTCCTGAAACTGGTGGTACCTCGCCTGTTCTTTCTGCAGACTCAGTTTCAAGGCCTGGATTTCCTTTTCTTGCAGTTTCAGCTGATCTTTCTGTTAAGAATCCCACATGAAGCATCAGACAAGGCACCTGCTTACAAGTGAGCACACCTGCCCTTAAGCCCTAGCCAAGCAAAGCTGTCCTGTACCAGCAGGGCAGACAAAAACACTTTTCCATACACAGAACTCTTTATACAGAACATATTCTTAAAGCCTTTGGGGTCTGCCTTGGTTTTGGCTGAAATGGTGTTAGGAGTGGACAGGCTTAAAACTCTCAGTCCCATCCAAAGGCACAATGAGCAATGGCACATTTTCCCTCAAGTTTTCAGCAGAGATTTGGGCTTCACAGCCCAACCAACAGTTTATCCTCCACCTATTTGGGAGTCTCCTTTTGGCTCCTGTAGTGAATTAGCAGAAGGTAACTGGGGTCCCGGCTCACCATGGCAGCGTTGTGCTCCTCCAGAGCCGTGGCTTTGATGACCTTGCGCAGGAGGCGGCGGTTGCGCAGCGCGTGCTGCTGCCTCTTGAAGCGCTCGTACAGCAGCTGGTTGTGCAGCAAGAGCAGCTGGTTCCGCAGGGTGTGAATCTCATCCGAGGGGGGAGAACCTGGATTGGGAGACAGGAGGGGTTACTGAGCTGCACTGTCCCTGGTCTGCACATGGGAAGTATTATCTGAAGTCAAAAATTAGGTTTATTTGAAATTACAAATTAAAAATCTCTACGTGATCTCACAACCTTTAAATTGTGAACATTCTCCCCAAAGCAACATGGATGTGCTTCAAATGCATCCCTTCTTTTGTTAAGGAAAACAAGCCAACCTCACCATCAGCACAGAAGTCACCATCACCACCACTACAACAGACACACAGGCAGCAAGAGAAACAATCATCAGCTTTAGATTCAATTAGTACTGAGAAAGTGGAAGGATCTGTCCTATGATCAGCCCCACTCTGAAGCCCAGCAGGTCTGAAATGATCAAAAGCAGAAGTGCCCAGAATTGTGGGGAAGGCAGTTTGCACTTTTTAAAGATGAAAAATAGCAGCTCATCTCCCTGGAACACAGCTAAGTAGATAAACCATGACTTAATGGAGGGCACCATCTTTCTGCAGCATCAGTTAAAAAGAAACAAATAGAAAGTATGCAGGTCATTGTTCTAGCAAGTCTAATAATAGAGGAACAGATTGCCAAAATACATGAGAAATTTCCTCACCTCCAAAGTGAGTCCAGTCAGCAGATTTGCTTGGCAGAGACAATCTGAAAAATGAAAGTGCAGCATTAACAGGCAAGTTTAAATATAAAAATACTCTGCAAGCCACCTCAAAATGGAATGCCCGCCTCAAAAGAGCTTATAGCCTAGTAAAAGTACAATTCAGGTCAGTTGGTATTAAAAGAATAAAGAGGAACTGTGCAGCTGCTTTTCAGGCACAGCTATTAAAATAAAGCAGCACAAAAAGGAGTAACAACAAGAAAATCCGCAAAGTAAGATTTTCAGTCGCTTACTTGTTCAGCTCCTTGGTGTGTGCATCCGCTCCTTGCTGGATCAGTCTGTCCAGCACTTCCACGGGGGAAGTCGAGGACATACAATCATCCTCCTGGCTTCCCTTGGCCTTCTTTAGCAGCTCCTCAGTCTTCTTGCCAACAAAGAGGTAGGCAGTCTTTGGTAATGCAACCTCGAAGAGGTGCTCGTAGAGGGGAGGCTGCCCACTCCCAAACACCACTCTCCTCTGTGCTGGTACTTTGCAGGGGCTGGGAGTGACAATACTGGTCTCTCCAGAGGTTCCTTCCCTGTTCCCAGCAGGGCTTTCCCCAGAGCCTGCGCAGGGCTTGTCGATGGGAGTAAACGTTTGTTTGGGTGTTTCCCGTGCGTTCTCAGGCCCAGGCTTGTCCAGAGATGTTGAAGGCTCAGAGGTCTGGCTGTGTCCCTGAACACTGGAGACAGTTGAGTGGGTTTTCTTCTGAGAGCCTGACAGACTTTCGTTTGTGCGGTAAAACGGGGAGTCAAATCCTCCTCTAGGCACCATGTGTTCAGCATCGGTGGTGATCTCCGAGATCTCTTTAGATATTGCATCTGAGAAGAGGGGGGGAGCACCATTATGGATCACCTTGTGTTTCAACAACACAAATATTTCCCCAGCTGAGACACAGTTAAAAGGGTGACAGGCATTACCTTCCTCTCTGTCCTTCTCAGCACTGTCTTCAAACGACAACCCACCCAAAAACTCTGCAAGATCACTTAAGGTTACTGAACTTTTACTACCAGGTATGTCTGGAAAAAATAAAAAATAAACAGTTAGTTGCTCAGGTGCTGTTTTCTCCAGCCTTAGCACAGCACAAAACACAAATCTTTTCCTGCTACAGGGTCCTTAGAATAAGCTTGTCCTTCCTTCAAAGGCTTCCTCAAAGGAGGAAATTATCTCACTCCAGTTCCATTCCATGTGGAAACCAGTTCCGAGATCAGTCACAGGTCAGACCTGAATGAAACTCTGTGCTATTGCACAGCATCCAAGTAAGGAAATATTTGCAATTTTACCCATTAAATCTATAAAACCTGGTTTTGTTTACAATAGATAATTGTAATGGGGAGAGGAAAATGGAGTTTACCCAATGATTTATCGCTGTTGATGACATTTTGCTGTCGGTACAGTAAAGGCCTTCCAGGATCTGGTTTTTCCTCCTGAAAAACAAAACAAACCCAAAACATATTATCTGCATTAGACACCACTGGAAACAAATGTCTTGGAAAGAAATCTATTGCAAATACTAGATTAAATGGCTTCAATAGCAAACCAAGGTAAGAAGTCTGAAAACTGTGCAACTGGAAGTGGCAATAATTGTCTAAACTTAGAAGAAAATCAGTTTTTGCAATGAAATGCAATGTTTTTTATAAACCATTTACTCTGATTTTTTTCTATTTCAGTTATGGTCACTGCATGTAAGGCAAGTCAATGAAAAAAAACCAGATTAGTCTGGCAGAAGAATTTTGTAATACCTTTTTAGGAGGCGTGGCAGCAGTTGAAGGGAGTGAAACGTGCACAAAGTCATCTGAAGTGCAGGGTGGAGGAGGAGATGTGGCTGGTGTTCCCAAAGGTGTCCCTTTCCCCCCTGCTGAAAAGGAGCACAAGTTTTCTCAGCAGGCTCCCACTTCCTCCTTTCAGCTGAATATTGTGTGTTTAAACACCACCTCAACCATTTCCTTACATCTCTTTCAATTGTTTATCAATATGAGAGTGCACAGTTTCCAACAGGCTGCTTCACACTTGGGCAGTGAATTCCTGTATTTCCCCTCAAGTGTTTGCATCAGCACTGCTCCAGTTCACAGGAGCAATGACTCAGGTGTGACATTCCCACTTCAGAATCAGACTGGAAAAATTTACAGCCACAATTTCCATTGAAACTAACCTCAAAGGTCTAATGCCAAAAGTCAGCACGTACCAGATGTGCCGAAAGCTTTGCTGTAAGGTTGTGGGGCACCCTGGGATGAGTCTGACGGGACAACTCCAGGGGAGGTGGGCGGGGTGGTCATCCCACACACTGCAGAAGGGCTCCAGATGGTGACCTGTGCCACAGCAAGGAAACACATCAGAGCTCGGGAAAGGAACGTGTGGAGCACCTGAATCCAGGTTCTCACACAGGAAGTCAAATGTGAGGACTACACCAAGTCCTGAAGGATTCACAGCACTTGGCAGAACCATGAATTTTTAAGATTGTCATGATAAGCTATGAAAGGGCAAAGCAATAAGGGTGCTGTGCTTCAGGTGCTTTACCTGCTGTGGCTCAGTTGACAGCCTCGAGGACTGTGGGCTCAGGATCTGAGGTAGCTGCCCTGGCATTTGTGATAGTGTTAGCCGAGGAGTGGAGTACGGGGTAGAAGTCCCTGAAAGTTTTAAAAAATATTGAAACATTAAAAGCATTCAACACATCAAATACAAACCCGTGGTTCTTCTGGCTAGGACCTAAAAACTTTCAGCCAAAGCATTTCAAATCCATTCAACACACACATCCGCAACCAGCAAACAAGAAACTTTTCTTCAGCCCAAGCAAATACTTATTAAATATATTGCATACTACAGCTTTATTTTTTAGGTTGGTTTTCTTGAGGTGGAAAGGACAGTGGAGGAAAAGGCCAACTATGTGAACATGCTTCATGTCTGCATGTACAAAACATGTATTTATGTATTTCTTCCTTTTAACGATGGATTTTCTGGTGCCTAAGAATCAGACTTTAAGCAGGACAAATTAGTAAGACTTTTTTTTCTCTAGGGCCAGTTTTCCTCCAGCAATTGGGTATTAACCATCAGGCAGGTCTTACCATAGCTGCTCTGTGTGTCAAGGTAAGAGCTGGCACTGGGGTCAGTTTGATGATGTTTTGAGCTTGTGCAGAGTTTCCGAGACACAGAGTAATAACCGTCTTCATACGAGGCCTCTGCAGGGTCCAGGGAGATTTTGGCACATTCTATCACAACATCATGAGTTTCTAGTCTTTTCCACCTGCAGACAGTTTTTGGATCCAAAAGAGTAAGTTAGTCAATTATTGTTAAAAACAAGAGTTCCTGGAGACAGGAGGAGTTGGATTTTTTTGTTTTTTGGTTTTTGTTCCAGACAGCTTTGCGTGGTCCCAGCCAAACTGGAACAAGGCACCACACAGAAATTGCAACCAGATGACTTGTGAGAGGGGGTCTCAAAGAGAAGACAAACAGCTTTGACACAGAGATCCACAAAGGTCTGCCACGGAGCACTCTGGAAAGGAGGAACAGCATACGAAGACTTGGTTGAATCCTGAGCTTCAGCAGCTGTAGAAATCAGCTCAACTAGACTCAGATGTTGGTAGTCAAAATTTAGACATGCCAGCAGTGAGGGAATCTTATATTATTTAAGAAAACATTGTCTGTAATGGCAGTTTCAGATCTGTGTCTTTCCTCCCAAGTTTTAAGGAATGTTTTTTTTTCATTCTTTTCACCTCCTTTACCCTGAAAACTATTTCTCACTAAATTAAGCAGCCAGATTAGATCTGCCCAACATTTCAGGGGATGGAAGTTCACTGTAAAGAAGAGAAAGCCCAGAAGGCTGTCTATTAAAGGCTGAGCTGCTTCTGAAAGTATAAGATATTCTATGTCCAAGATACCAAAACAGAAGGTTTCCACTGGTAGGTTTGTGCCAATTGTGCTCCTTAGTGGTGCCACCCTCCCCCCTGCAAAACTGAGCATTGTGACACTCAATGGGTTCCCAGTTGGGAGAGATTTCCTAGTGGCTCTGAAAAGCAGGGCAAGAGCACTACAGTGCAGCAACAAGAGTCAAATTCTCCTCTTCAGTGGCTGGGCCTGTGGAGACAAGAGAAAAGCAGCAAGTGGTGCTGCTGCAGGCAAATGAGCCTATTGCTAAAGAAATCTAATACAGCTGATAATGTTAAGACATACCTGTTAAAAGAACTGATCTGTTAAATGAACCAATATCTAGGTACCAAAACAAGACACACTGAAGCCATTTCAAACACTGAAATCCCAAGTATTTCGACAAACCAAAGGAATATGACCCAAACCTTAAGCCAATGAAGCATGTCCTGGTAGTTTCACTTTATTCATTACAAGCAAACTCGTTTAGAAATTTAGGAGGAGGTTTGATCAGTAAGTCATAAAAATAAGGTGAAGTCAATTGTTAAGTTGAAGACAAATTCAATCCCAGACACAAAATTAATTTAGGACCCCAACATTGCTTCTTTCCCACCAGTTTTTGCTTGTTCATCCAGCTGTGAGCTGAGATGAAGAAAGTCTACATGTTTACCCGGTGCACCTGTGAATCTGGGCGGCCAAACACCACCCCAGGCACACACTGTTGCTGACAGAAAAGGTTTTGCTGCACACCTGGCAATAACCCCACTGAAAGCTGCTCCTTTAGAGCCTTTCCTAATGGCAGAGGGAACAAATATATACCTTCGTGGGTCCAGTTCATGGTCCTTGGATCCAGTCACTAACTCGGGATGAATTCGCACGTGTTCCATCATTGGCTGGGTGAGCAAGAGGAAGGAGGGGTTGTTAGTCCACCTTTGGATTGCATTTAACAGATAAAGCTCATACACATCACCACAGCTTCAGGAGTTCATCCTGCTCCCAAATGACCTTTCACTCCAACAGCCCATTTTTGTCCTGTTTTGTTTAGCAGCCCTCAGCTAAACTGGCAAATCTCTGGTATTAAACTGGCGAACACCCGCCACTGTACAGCTGTGAATGCCTTGCCTCAGACAACACAGAGATGAGCAGCATTTTACCTTGACTACTTCTTCAAAGGTCTCCAAGTTTTCCTTCATACTGTAGTGAGAACGCAGAAAGGAGACAAAATTGCAAGGATACATTCCATAAAGACGATGGAAAAGAGCATAAACGCTGGCATGGAGGTGGACAAGGTAAATCTCTGCTACGTGACCTGGAAGAAGCAGTTAGAATCTTGTTCATTACATTGGAGAAAAGAACAAAACTTGTACATTTGAAATGTTAACTGGAATAAGTCTTGTGAGACACAAACAGTCTCTAGAGAAACTGTGAAGTCTTCTCAAAGAACAGGCAACAATTATTCCTCAGCAAACCAAAAATTAAGATACAGACCATTAATTCCAACAGTGTCCTGTCATTCTCCAAGCACAGCACTTTTTTTATTCAAGTTAAAACCCCAAGCCCCTCTTGATAGTGAGGGTTAGTAGCTTGGTTAGTAGTAATAGTCTGTAAGACTGACTGATTAAAAAAGGAAGGTAAGGCTTGTCTCACTTCAAAGGTAAAAACTAAAAGCCCGTATCCACAGAAAGCAATCAAGACAGACTTGAATCTCACTATCCATCTTAAAGTTCCAGCCCTACTTGCAATGCAGAATTGCTCTCTAAATAGCACCTCTATGTGCTTAACACAGCATTTGTTCATGCAGCCATGAGACACACACAGTGTTTGATATCAGACCCCTCACAACAAACTCAGCAGGACCAGTTTTACCAACACTTTCATGCTGCATGTGAAAATAAACTCTGATATATGTTGATTCTTTTCCCTCCCCATTTAATATGGCAATCTCAAATTCCCAAATACCTGCCTCAAATGGGAGTTTTCCCTTCTCCATCCATTAAAATCAAAATCTCTGCCTTTCACTGTCATCAAAGCAGCATTTTGACTCAGTGAAACTTCCTGCAGTAGCAGCACCCCCACAGAAGAATCTAAGAGACTTCTAAATTTTAAGCAAAGAGTCCCCTGATGCCACCAAAGAACAGAACATCTCGTGGGCTTAACACATTATTTTGTGTGTTTGAATGATCTCAGGCCATTGGGAGCCTCACAGAACAATGTGCTCACCAACTGCACGTGAGTCACAAGGATTCTGCTGAACCACAACTGCATGCAACAAAGTTGAAATCTCACCTGGATTCTGCAAGCACCAGGCTGAGAGACGCCCAAAGATACCAAAGAAATCATGAAGGTACTGTTTGCCAGACTGAGGAATCATTGGCAACATGGTTATTAGCACTAGGACACCTGTGGTGAGCACTACTACATCTGTGTCAGTCTGCAAGAAGGGAAAAAACCTGCGTTAGTTAAAAGTGTTGAACTTGATTTTTTTTCCAAGGATGAAGTGAATACTGAATCATCATCATGGAAAAAGTTCTCTACTGACAGTCACTCTGAAAACTGCCAGAAATTAATGACCCCAGGTTGTTGAGCGTTTTCATCCAGAACAACTCTAAGGTTTGGGATTGTTGTTCCTACTCTGCTGCTTTTCTGCAGGAACATCACCACAGTTCCCAACTGAGTAGAAACAAAACTACTGGTGTGTGAAGCATCTTCTGTGTCACCCTCCTCCCTTCCTGCAGCTAAGAACACACAGCACTCAGAGCCCCAGGAACTGCACCTCTGATCAGGGGGTTCAGGGATGTTGGCCAGTTACCAACACAGGGGTCAAAAGCTTTTCCCTTAACCCTGCCTGATGTCTCTGGCTGCGGGATATTTCAGACAGCAATACTCCAAACAATGACAACAACTCCTTGGCTTGTACCACGAGAAAGGGACGTGGCAGTAAAAGCCTTTGGTTACATCAAACAGTAACACAGTCAGATTTTAGGGTAGGACACAGAAAATGTTCAAACTCCTTCCCAATGGGAGTCCTCATTTGCTTCTCCAGTTTCATGTGTATTTCCCTTGGTAGCTGCTCTGCTTTGCCAGCCCAGGTGAGCAGAGTTGAGGCTGTGGGCAAGTGCCACTGAGCTGCTCCTGGTTTCTCCCACACTTGGCCTGACTGGGCACATTCAGTGTCTGTGGCCCCTGTTCTCCCTCAGTGACACACAGCCCATCACAGCCCATTTCCTGGCCATCCCTGTCCCTCTGTACACACCCCCTGCACTTCCACATCTGTTCTGCTCCTCCCAGCCTTCTGACACACTTCACTCCTCTCTCCACCCCACTGCAAAGAGTAGCAGAACTCATCAGGCACATCAGGAGTCCCAGCAGCAGCTCCTTTGCCTTTCTTCATTCACTGTTACAGTACTACACAATATTGTAACTGATTTAAAAAAACCCACCCACAAAGCATGGGGAAACAGCCTCATCCCTGTAATCCACCATGTCTGTGGGTAAGAAGAGAAAATCTGCTAATTCCAAGGTAATTTCACCATGGCACATACTATTGCATGGCCCAAGTAGCGCACACTGCCTTCCATGCCCAAATTCCAAAAGACTCCAATGGGAAGTTACTGTGTTTCTCAAGTTCACATATCACATATCTATCAACTCCATTGAGGGCCCTTCTTGCCTTTAACTCATTTTGGAAAACTCCCCTAAGTCACAGATACAAAGAGACAGTGGCCTTTAGAAACAAGACTGTCAGCAATAACAGGATCAGCACCGAGGATTTGGCTGATTATTAATTCCACTGTGGCTTAACTAAATGGCATGAAAACAGGAATCAAATGCCTTGTGTTACAAGGATATATCCTTACATCAGCTGTGCAGGTGTTTCACAGACAACGCTGACAGTTCTTACCTTGAGACATTTAAGCAATGAAAGTAGGAGAGGGGCTTGAGAAAGTTTATGTTTCCAAGATGGTTGTCGTCTTATCACATGTCCCAGCAGAGAGAGAGTGGGTAAACGAGTAGCAGCTTTGCCCATATAATCATTAATTTTGTCCAGTAGATGCTGATAAAGGGTTTTGCAGAGAGTGGTTGAAAAAAAAGGAAAGGTATTTATATTTAATTGCTGTATATTCTTTTTTTACCAATCTACACTCAGCAGTTTGCCTTTGCCCATGATGGAAACGATGGGTATTTTACAAATATACAGGGACACAAGAAAAAAACAAATGACTGTAAGACTGTTGGTAGACAAAGGCAAACTATTCATCCAGAAGCAGACATTGCACTTCAAAATGTTTGTAAGAAAATAATAATAAAAAAAATCTGGTCAGCAGCCAATTTGTAGTGCCATTCCCAACCTATTTAAAAATCTTTCCTTGCTCTCAAAATATCCAGTTTGGTTTGGACTAACACATCCAGCATGCAGCAAGCAGCAGGAGCATTGCAAAGAAACAATACCAGTCCTCAGAAAACCTCCTTTTAAAAGATTCTCTGCTTAATTAGGTCAGCTTAAGCAACTCAAGAAATGGAGACCTTTGAACTTTTTTTAAAGCTTAACTACTCTTACTACAGAGATACTACATCTCTACAGCAAGGTAATCCTACACCAGCATGGAACCCCAGAGTTCTGACAGATACTATTTCAAGGCTGCTTCACTACCAGGCGAAAATGTGCCATAACAGGGTTTGGTTTTACCTTGTCATGAGGCTCTTGCAGCGTGGACAGGATATGCAGTGCCTGCTGAGAGTTGGTATCCAAGTAATAGTCCACCAGGTTGTTGACAAGCACAGGCCCACGGTCTGTCAGTTTGGGCACAGCAAGGGAAAAAAACAACACTCTCAATACACTAAAAACAAAGCTTTTGCCACAGGGATATTGCAGAACTTTGAAACAACTACGTCTTACACAATTTGTAACATAAAGCAGTACTTGGTGCTTTGCAGACCTTTGGGAAAACGAGACCTCTCGACTACATTTCCTGGTCCCAAACCATCCAAGCATTTGGCTCAGGGAGAGCAGCCAGGTTTTCTCATAACCAACAATTGCTGTCTAACTTTAAAAACCTAGAGGTAGCTGAACTGCAGGGGGATCTTACCCAGCACAGGTAGAGAGTTCAGGAGAAACTTTATGTTCTCTCCCTTCAGCAGACAAAGGAGAGCAAGTTCAGGGACAAGGACTCAGAGCTCTCATGCTCTGAAAAGACTCTGTCAACACAAAGGATGCCTTAATTGCAGCAATCACTTTTCAGAAACTCTGGGTCTGTTTTGTTTGTGAGTATTGTGGGGTTGTTTTTATTCTTTGTTGTTGTTTTGTTTATTTTTTTGATTTAACAAAATCCCACTAGTTCTCATAATGTGGATGACACCTCATTCTTTCTAGATACGCTCGACAAAGAAAGTTTCATCAGCTCACACTCGAGGCCATGCCCCAGGAAAAGCCAGTCCTTTTCTAAAAGTATTTCAACAATTACATAACAGACCTTCCAGGAGCCATGCCATTAAGCAAAATGAACTGACGAGAAGCTTAAATCCTTAAAGCAATTTCAAACCCAAATATCAAAGAGTTTCTTTCAAGCTGCATTTGCAAAGACAGTGTTTGATAGGAAAAAAAACCCCGACATTATTCCACCTTTATTGGTATAAAAGCAAAACCCTTCCTTGACTTACATAAGAGGATACATACCACAAATGAGATTATCTTTGAATGCAGCTGTTATATCTTCCAGGACACCCAGAATTGGAGAATCCAGCATTGAAAGGAGCTCACCAACATTTCCTTGCTGTGCCATGATGCACGTACTGACATGAATGTGGAGGTCAAAACTTCAGGAAGTGCCTCATTGGTGTCTCTCTACCAGACCAGGAGAGATGAGAGAGCAGATGAATGAACGTTCCCATTGCCCTCTCCCATCTCAAGTCTCTCATCAATCCTACTTCTTTTCCACAGTGTTGCCCATTTGACACTGAAAGGATTGCTACAGTTTGCACACCTGCAATAAAACCTTTAAGAGAAGTTTCCACAAAGCCAAGGGTTTTCTTCACCTTTTTCTAAAATGACATTAATGTGTTTTGCAGAAGACCTGGGCAATCATACCTACACTCTCAGAGCATTCCCCTACCATATTGTTTTTAATTTGCTCTCTAGGTCAGTAAATTAAAGCTCAACTTCTGAATAAAATGCAAAAAGCTCCCTGGAGTCCCTCCAAACCTGTTTCTTACAGCAACTCTTTCTCAAACCAGCTTTGAAGTCCTTTGCACTGTGGACTAAACATCCAAGAAAATACACCCCCCCAGATCCTCCTGTGCCCAGATTGGGAATTCACTGCCCTTGGCTCTGTGCACACCACAAGATTTGGGCTTTAAGATTTGTAACGTGGCCAAGCTGCAGCTGTTGGGAAACTCAGGGTCACTGCAGCTGCTGCTCCTTGGCCACCCTGGGCACCCTGAGCCACGGCCTGAGCAGCACAACAAACCTTGTTCTCACATGGATCATCTGTGAGCAACACATTAAAAGCTCCAGTAATACGACTGGTCAGCTCCACTGCACTAAGTGGGGCAAATCTAAGCCACTTCAAGCTTTTAAGAGGGATTCTTCCCATGTGCCAGCATCAGGTATCACACCTATCTATCCATCCATCACAAATTGGTAGACAGACACTTAACTTCTCCTTCATCCATAAGAATCCTGTGCTGAACCTTTTCCAGTGGCAGAAAGAATGTGGTGTCACATCACACCTCATTTTATCACCCAGGATTTCTTTTCCCTCCTACTTCATGGAAGGCAAGACTGACACGTACCAAGTTTACACCCCAAATGATTTTCACTGTGTTTACAGCACCTGTTCTGTGGAGGAGCTGAGCTTCTGTCTGCAGTGCTGTCAGCCACACACCTTTCATGATCACTAACAGAGAAAAAGCAGAAAGAGGTTAAAAAAAGGCACAATTGATTTATTCCTTATCAAACATGTACACTCAGAACAGCATTAAGTTCTTTGTACCTCCTGTGTGAGAGAAGTCAGTCCTTAGTCTGAAAAACACCAAAAGGAGCTGCACAGCTGCCCCTCCTGGGACTGTCCCCAGGTTAAGCTGTGCAACTGCCTCCAACCAGATGCTTTCACAAGACCAGCTTTGTACTGTGACCCTTCACAAGCTGCTCCAGAGATCTACTTGTGATAGGTGAAGTCTTACACAAAAAGAATTCTTCTCTCTTCCGAACCTAATTAATTAATTTAAGCCCTTAGAGTCTAGTCAAAACATTGTCATGCACAAGACCACAGTGCTGTGTTTTAAATGATAATGCTGTGATAGTTAGAGACACAGAATTCTCCTGAAAACTTGTTTAGCAAAGTTACTGGACAGCAGGAGTTAACCTGTCCACCAGTAAACTTTGTCATTTGCAACATATCACTCTGGAGTTGCAGAACTGCCCAAGGTCACTTTTCTTAGTGCCACCAGACATCAGCTTACTTCATCTGGCACTGATTGCAAATTCAAAGGTGACAATGTGGCACCACTCTCACTACAGGCATTTCAGGAGCCACAAACTCGCCGTGGTGTCCCAGCAATCACCATTTCAGGTCATGGAACACCCCACCTCAGTTTTCAATGATCACAGCTGAACAGTCCAAATAAAATCTCAGCTCAGGCACAAACAGCCAGCAGAGTCATTGAAACGTTCAGATTTAAATGCTATTTTACCCCCCAGGTCTGATGCTGGCAAGACCTTAAACCTGCAGACAAAGCTGGCTGGTGGTGTGAGGATTTGGATAATCATAAAACAGAAACTTGAGGTGAGGGAAAGGTTGCTTTTTACTCAAACCAGAATGGATCCATAATCTATGGATTCCATAAAATCAGAGCTGGGATTTGCTGTGCTTTGCAGTTCTCTTTGGGTTTTTTTCCTGTTCATTGTTCAGGCTCCCAGACTTCCAACTTCTTCCTCAAAGCTCTTTAGAAGACAAACAATGCTCCCAGAGTGACACCATCCTTTCAAAAATCTGAAAGCCACTCCTCCATGCAACCTAAAGTCTCCACTTTCTACTTTTTTTCCTCATTTTCAGGAGTCAGCTGCTTTTGGAGTTTCTAGCAACTATTTATAACATTGAATGGACACAAGGACAGTTATGCCAAGATTCAGAGTGATGCAGGGAAAACAGCTCCCTCCAAGGAATCTATTCCTTTATTTCTGAGAACACAATCTTTGTCCAACACAGGTCCCTCCATTTCTACCAGGACACAGGATTAAGCAATAGGTTCACCAGCTCCCTGAGCAACGTGAATTAGTTGTTTAAAGTCTTGTTAACAAAAAAAATGCATGACCACACCCCCAGACCAGCTGCAGGCAAAACCTGTTTTGAGAATTAAAGCAGCATGAACACCAGTCTCTGCTTTTTTACCCCATAAAAACCTTGTCAACTCTGTTTTCTTTGACTCCCCACCCCCCACCAGCGAAAAGGATGTTTTAATTTCTTATTTTCCTCAAGTAACACTATAACACTTGGTCCAGATCTTCAGACCAGTTTGAATGTTCAGTAAGAGGATTTCCAAGGTGATGCCATAGTGCCGGCATGAACAAACCCTGCCATCAGACAAGAGCAGGGCTGATCACCCACAGGTAAGGGGTCACTTCCCAAGCTCCTCAACTCAAACAGGTGGCTGGAGTGACCTTGTGCCAATAAATCCAGCATCGTTTAGTTCAACCTGTCAATCATGCCCTGGAGTACTTTAAAGTGGAGCAGTGTCCACTCCAAAAAACCTCTACTCAAAATATTAATAAACAGTATTTTGGACCTCATCTAAAAAGGGGACAATATTACACAGGGCTGGAAGTTTATCTGCCAGTTACACCAAACATACACAAACAATTTAAAAAAGGGAAATCACAGCTTTTCCAGTGCAGGATCTCACATAAAGCAAAATGCTAAGTAAGACTGAGATGCCCTGATCACATGGGCTCTGCTGCGCCCAACACAAACGAACAACCCAGGAAATTCCAGCAGGAGTCTTAAATCACGTCCCAGGTTTTTAAGCAAAGACAGCTGAATTTCAACTTCAGGCAGCAAACACTGTGTTCTGGCAGATGACGTTCAGCTCCCCGGGGCTGCGATGGCACTGATTTATCACAGTCCCACCGGGAATTCTGATGTGATTTTCCACCCTTGGAGATAAGGACAGGCCCGGGTGAGGGACTTCCATCACCTGGTGAAACAGCAGGAGCACCCACTGAATGCCACAGGATTTTTCTATCTGGCATTGATACATCTGTGGTGAACAGGATATCCCTGAAATCTTTACAGTATCACATCACAACCAGTTCTTTCTGCTCAAATACAAAGTTACAAGATGAGTCTCTGCAATGCTCCCACCTTTGGATATTGCAACCATTCCCCCTAAGAACAATTCCCCCCATCCCTGCTGCCATTCTTGGAACTAACAGGGTTAAAACAGTCTGTAAGTTTTCCATGTAGTTTGAGTCACTGACTCTTCACTTTTAAAATCAGTTTTAGATAAAAAATCCAGGGCACTTGGTTAAGTAAAGAGTAGAATAAATGTGCTTAAATGCCTTTTGAAATGCAACATTTTGATCTCACAGGAAGATACAACAACAATTGCATTTCTCATTCTTATATTCAAGAGCTTTTATAAAGAGAAATTTTCACAAAAAGCATTCTGTAATTTTAACTACCAATACAGCCTTGGAACCAGCTTACAGAAGGAGAAACCAACAAGCCAAGAACCACTTTTTTTTTTTATTTTTCTTTTTCAGTAGCTAATTTAACCACAACACAAAACAGTTTAAGCTACAAACTCGAGACAAAGGGAAAGGCTGTAAAACTATTAATTGGAGAAGGCTAAATAGAGAAAGAAGCAGCAGAGCATTTCCAAAGATTCCGACTTCTGCAAGTATTTCTGTCAAGAGAAGATGTTCTTCTGTTCAGGGTATTTTTATCTCGAGCCAAATGAAAAAGCAGCTGGTAGTGCCAGTTATGCTGCTCTGCGGGGTGGGGAGGAGGGGGACACACCACAAACACACCCTCCTCCCACAGCACCCTTTGCTGCCACAGCACAAATCCAGGCACCAGCAGCACCTTCTCTGGGGCTGGGGGGATCAACAGCAGCATTTCCTCTCCCTCCCCTGACCATCAGCTCATTTTGGGCAGGTCAGGTAATGGTTATTCCAAAAAAAAAAAAGGAGGATTTCAGCACCATGAGACCAGAACCTCCAAACTTGCACTTTTCCACCTGATTTCTACTGCAGGTGAGGTCAGGTCAGGTCCCCGGGTTCTGCCATGAGCGAGGACAGAGGGATTTCACAGCAGTTGTTGTTTTCAAAGATTCAGACCGAGAGCACAGCAGCCCTTTTCACTCCAACCCTTGAAATGTTGCTCATGGAATGATTAAGCCTCACTCCCTCCCATCCAATACACAAAAATCGAAGCCTGTTTTATGTTTCCTAACAATGCACAATTTTACGTTTTCCCCACAGTTCAACTCAACGCTGCCATTACAGAAGTGACATTAGCAATGAATGAAAACTGACAGCAGGGAGAAAAACCACTGGTGGCACAGGAGAATGAGCAGCTGATGATTCCCTTTTTCACCACCCGGAATTAATAACTCTGAACACCCTAAACCTCTGTTCAAAATGACCTCTACAACTGGCACTACAATAAATTTAATTCATTCCTTCACTTTTAAATAATTAAGGTGTCTCACTTCTAGTGCTAAATATTTTTCTGATTATTTAGGAGCTGATACAAGTCCCCATTCCTAAACTTGATAATTATCTATATTTTTACAACCTGATATTAAATACATTCTCCTGTACTTCGTTCCAGGTGCTTAAATGATGCTGGAAGACCACAAAAGTCCAATAATCCCAAACGAAGAGGGAAAATCTTATTCAGCAATTTTTAAGATTCTTTTGACTCTAACACACTATTGCCGACTGCCACTCATCAAATTTCTGTCAGTCCACGCCTAAAAAAAGCCCAAACTTGGGAGAGCTGACACTTCACCCTTTGGCAGAAGCTACTAAAGGGAATTAGGGAATTATTTCATTCCTTCCACACAACTGCATATATTAATGGCCAATAAATAAATAAGATCAAGGCCTGATTTTCTATACCAACTTAATTAACAGCACACAAGGAAAGTAAGTCCGACTAAGGAATCTTTTTAACTACAACCAGGTGAACAGAGCTCCAGAGTTGGCATTAACACAGCGAGTGGGACTCCTAAATCTCTGCAGCTTTTTTTTTTGCCCCCAAGAGGAACCTTTTAAAATATTCAAAGAATTAGGCAGCACTTCAGTAAACCCTGAAACCACTGCAAACTATCTAATGTAGTCACCAAGGCATTTTAGCTCCTCCAAGAATTAAAGAGAGGATTACACAGAGCGATGGATAAGTGTGAAAGTGAAAACAACACCTGAACAATGCCCAGCAAAGCGACAGCAACGCTCCACTGCAGGAACCTTACCCTGTGCTGCCCAAAGGAACACTCACGCTGACAAAGGAAACATCATTACTTGTCCTCATTATGGTTATTTAACTACATGAAAATACAATACAGCAGGTACACACCAGAGAAGACACTGAGCTGTAAGTCAAACACACACCTGTCTGCAACATCCCACAAAATCCGGGTCCCTCCCCTGCCCAGGGCTTGGATTGTTTTAGTTTTTTATTATCACAGAACCCCAGAACGGTTTGGGTTGGAAGGGACCTTAAAGATCATCTCATCCCACCCCCTGCCATGGGCACAGACACCTTCCACTGTCCCAGGCTGCTCCAGCCCGGCCTTGGACACTTCCAGGGATGGGGCAGCCACAGTTTCTCTGGGCAACCTGTGCCAGGGCCTCCTCGCCCTCTCAGAGAAGGATTTCCCCCTCACAAGGGAAAAGGGATCTTTCCCAAATACACAGGAGTGTGTGCACATACTCAGCTCCAACAGAGACTGACTGGGCATCACATCCCCAGCTCCTGTCAGGAATCAGGACAAGCCACTCCAGCCCCAAAAAGAGCCAGCATTTATTTTAAACTACAAATAATCACTAAAGACAAATATTAGTCTGAACACCAAAGTATCTGCAATTGGCCAGTGTAT
This sequence comes from Pitta sordida, assembly GCA_013390025.1. NCBI lineage: Eukaryota > Metazoa > Chordata > Aves > Passeriformes > Pittidae > Pitta > Pitta sordida. Next base: position 24,938 of record WEKX01015807.1, on the reverse strand, counting down.
CTCACATGGGAACCCTGTAACGTAACACCACTTTTTCAGCCACCATGAATATTCAAGTATCAAAGAGTTAAAATGCCGGGATTAAACACATCCAGAGATAAAATCATTTCAGCTAAAGCTTATCTCATGACACATTAGATATTCTGCCTGTATTTTCACCTGAGTAAATCTGTGCAATTCCCCACAAAGGAAATGTAGCACTGGGTGAACTGGGCTGCTAAAAACCCTGAGCAAATGAACAAACAAACACAAAGCAAAAAATTGTTGCACCGAATAAAGGATTTTAAGCCCCTGGTTTTATTTTAGACATGACACGGCTGTTTCTGATAAGCAGAGTACCTGATTGCAGCTCAGCAAAGACAACAGCACACAGATGTTTGCACTGATTATTAAAACTTGCAGAGCTCACAAAGATTCCAGTTGCTCACACATGTAATTGAGGAGGAATTTTTCCACTTAATGGGATCACTTCAGTAGTGCCTCAATTCTGACGGATTTCTAACAACTATCCCCAGAAGTTAACGCCAGAAAACTGCAAGATCAGACCACACAGAGAATGAAAACCTCTACTGGCATCCACTGGAAGGTTCTCTGGAAAACAGCAGTTCTGGAAACAGTTCTGGTAACCTGATCACAGTTTCTGGGTCGTTTCCATGGGTTTTGAATCATACATTCCTTTAAGGCATGTTCTTTCTTTCGCTCATTGCCTTGTTAAAGACTCATTAAAAAAACAAAAAGAACCAAGACAGGGCAGAAGGGAGAGAAGCTCCAACTGAACCGATAAAACAATGACAGAGGCTGCACCCACAGCAAACAAAGGGTGAAAACTTCAGAACTGCAGCCTTCCAAGTTCTTCCTGACAGCAGGAAGCAAAATGTTTTATTGTACAAGTAAACAACATCCTGACTTCACATTACCTACCCACGAGCAAGGAAATGAGAAAAGCCTTCCTCACCGAGGGGACAGACTCCAACAACTGATTTAATGCCCAGCCCCGGACGAGGGAACCCCCTCAGCCAGAAAGCGAGGCCGGGGAAGGCTGGGACCCCCTGCCCAGGGTTTGCCAGGAGGGTGCTGAGCCTTTCCCCACAAACCGCGCACAATTCCCAGGGCGCCGTGGCTGGAGGGGGATACCCGGGGGGGAGGAAACAGAGCCCCGAGCCCCCCGGACAGCGCCCCAGAGCGAGTCCGGGTGAGGGGAAAGGAGAGGGGATGGAGTGAGGCACGAAAGGGGGGAGGGGGAACATCGCCCCCCCCACCTTCCCCATCCCCCCGGCCCCTTCCCTTTCTCCTGCCGCTTCCTCCGCCAGCCCTTTCTCCCCGCTTCCCCACTCATCTCTCTGCTCTGCCTGCTTCTCCCCATCCCCGCGGGTGCCCCCGGTGTCGCCCGGCCAGGGGGGCGGCCCGGCGCACTCACCTGTGCCCGTCCTTCCCTCAGCTGTTTACCACCCCGGGCTCCTCCGGCCCACAGGGCGCCGCCATCTTGGCCCTGCCTCCCCCTCCCATCACGGCGCTTCACCCCTCCGATCCCTCCGCCGCGAAACCTAGTCCCGGCCTTACCACCT
>WEKX01015807.1:422-23354 GCA_013390025.1 Pitta sordida | reverse complement strand
CCACCTCGCTCCCCGCCTTTTCTCCCGGTCTCCTCCCCGCCCCGCTCGCCCCTCCCGCCTCACGGGGTTTTACCCTCCCGGGGGAAAGGGGGGAGCGAGCAGGGGGCCAGCGCGCGGTGCCCCGCGGCGGAGGGATCCCGGGAGGAGGAGGTGGGGGGAAGCGATGCGGCCGCGGAGGTCGCGTGATGCGGGGGGCGGGGCCGCGCGCGGGCGGTAAACAAGGCCCGGCCTGAGGGGACTGGAGCGACCCTGAGTGTGGCGGAGTGAGGGGAGGGACAGGGGACAGGGACAGGGACAGGGGACAGGGACAGGGACAGGGACAGGGGACAGGGGGCAAGGGCTCGGGAGTGTCCCCGAGTGCGGAGCCGTGCTGGCGGGACACGGCTCTGCGAGCCTCAGAGCCCCCGGGGCACACCCCCCAAATTTAATTGCTTTTAATTGCTTCTAATTGACGGATTTTTGGACCCCTGAGGACTTACTCCTCCAAACCCAAGCATTCTTTCCCCCTTTTTTTTTTCTTTTTTTTCCCCCAGCAGCCACACGACAATAAAACATTCCACCCCTCCTTCTCCATAAAGGTTTAATTTTTATTTTTTTTTCCCCTGTGGAAAACGCGGAGTAGGAAAGGCAGCCGGGAGGGAACTGCCGCGGGGAAGGTTCCACAGCCCCTGGTTGTGTCCGACAAGTTTCCAACTCCTCCTGGTGCAATGTCCCCGTTCCCCTTTCTCCAAGGGGATCCTCGGTCCGTGTGGATCGCCCTCAGGCTCCGGCGGGAATCACGGGCACCGAAGGAGAAGCGGCTCGGCTGGTTTTGAACTCCCGCAGTTGTGTTTCCCGGCTCATCCCCGCGGGGTTGGGATCTGCACCTGCCGTGGGTCATCCCGCCTCGGGAGGAGCCGGCACATCTTTAATCCATGGCAATTACAGAATTTCACAGAATATTCTGAGTTGGAAGGGACCCACAAGGATCATCGAGTCCAACTCTTAACACTGTGTCCCTGGTGGGAATCGAACCTGGGTCTCCCACACGCCCGGTGGGGACACTTACCACTGTACTAAAGTGGATTTTTCGATTAATACTTATTACAGTCCGAACTGAGCGATGGTGTTTTTATTTTTTATTTATTTTTTTTTCCTGCTGTGCGGGAGACGCGTTTGTTTAATCTTTAAAGGGTGGAAATTAGGATGAGCTTCGGGAAAGAGCTGGGAGCAATTAGCGGTGTTATTTTACCGGGGTTTAATTGCTGTAATGTTCAAGTTGACAAAGAAAACATGGATGCTGTAGCGGGGCTTTGCTGCTGGTTTGGAAGGAAAAGCGACTGCATTGGAATGGGAGTGATGTGTAATTAATCTGTTTGTTATTACTGAGCTGTACATTGGAAAAAAATCTGTTTATTTAGGATGCACTGGAGCGTGGGATCCCTGGAAGAAGCTCACGGAAATACACAAAATTAAACTGGCCTTGTGTGCAAGCACAGCCTTGTACCCCCGCCATGGCCCGTGTGGGTCAGGGCCAGGACAAGCCTCTGGGAGCCCAGATAAGCCCTCTGTGCTCTCTCTCCCTTCTCTGCTGATCCTGGAATAAGAAAACAAGGAAAGTGATGCCAACAGAAAGGGCGTAAAATAAGAATGGCCACACGGGGTCAGCTGAAAGGCTTTCCCAGCCCCAAGCGCGGCTCCAGCACTCTGGGTTTTTAATTCAGCTTGTCTCAGTCACCTTTGGAGGGTGATTTCAGTGGAGCGGTGCACAGAAGCCATAAACGGAAATCTGGGGAAGAGCAAGAACACAACAGGGCAAGGTGATCACCGGCTGCACTCCCATCCTGCAGCTTCTTTGCTCCGTAGGAATTCCAGGAATAAAATAAAGGGAGAAAGGGTGGGTGAGAGCTGAGCCCGAGCCAGCAGTGTCCCTGTCTCCCTTCAGGCATTCCAGTGACAAGTCCCAAGTGAGGGTGTCTGTGCCCGTTATCCCAGGGATCAGTTTGTCTGCAATTCCACCTGGGCTGTGGGAGCTGGTGGCTACCTGGGGAGGAAGAACAGCTGGTACAGATGTTACTGCCACTGGGAGATGTAGTCATCCTCCTTTTCCACATCACTGTGCCCAGTGCTCTTTGGAGTCCCTCTGAAATCACCTGGCTGGGGAGGTTTCACTGAACACAGAGTCATGTAGTGGCCTGGGATGGAAGGACCGTGAAGATTTTGACACAATTACTTTTCTAGAGGGTTTTTTGCATGGTTGACTTGCTTTTACTCTAGTTTTTCTCTAGTTTGAGGGCCACCTTCTGCAGCCCAGTTGCACTTTATGTCAGGGGGAAGTCTGTGCTCAGGGGTACTGGCAGAATCCTGCTCCAATGTTTCATAAAATAACATCTCAGCCCTTTCAGCAGCTTGTCATTTTCCTGTTTTGTTTAATTCCTGTAACTGTCTCCGTAGGAAACCCTGAAGCTGCAATGTACATTTTGGGTTTCTGTTACAATGCTTGTTTTTGTAGCGGGGAAATGTAATCCCTCAAATGCCTGTGTTTAAGAGGATGCAAATCAGCTGGGGAACACAATGCCTTGGGAACGTTTCTTTCATGCAAAACCCCGCTAGATAAATAAGGAGGGGAGGAGGGAGAGGGGAAAGGGATTGTTCTTTTATATAAACAACAGGAATTAATTATACTCAGTAAATGACAGATGGGTTGAGATCAAAATCTGAATCTTTCTCAATGTGGGTGAAATCTACGCTCCTATCTCTGAGTTGCATCAAACCCCGTTGCACAGCCTGTCCGGTGCCATGGGGCAATGCCACAGCTGTCCTGGCACAGAGCCTTGGGGACAGCAGGCCCTGCCACGGTGGGATGCCAAACCCCTCTGCTGTCACCCTGGAGTGTCACAGCTGCTCCATCAGGGGAACATCAGCCTCCCCCCCGCCCCGGGTTGTTGCTTCCTGGTGTTCAGCACCCTGAGCTGCAGCAGGAAAAGGGATCCAACGGAATCCTGGGCTAACGCAACCAACTGTAGGAAGCAGTGAAATGTGTGTGAAAGCTCAGAGGGAGCAGGAGAACTCCAGCTCGAAAGGCGTTTTCCTGCTCGTACTCAGCGCTCAATGACACACATACACCTCTGAAATGATAAACTCCTTGGGAGGCAGCTTTGCTCTCCCAGTTCCAGCCGTGCCCAGAGAGAGCTGTGAGGGCAGGAGGGGACATCGAGGACACACACAGCTTGTGCCACTGTGCACCTGCACAGGCAGGAGGGTTGAGAGAACAGGTGAAATCGGGGAACTGCTCCCTTCCCCTCTCCTCATTTGGGGAGATGAGCTCTCCTTGTTTGTCCTGCCCACAATTCTGAGAAGAGAATCTCTGTTGTCCAGCTCCTGCTCTCACTTGTGCTAGAGAAAACCTGGGAACAGTCACTGCCCCTGCTCCATCCTCCCTCCTTCCACCTGCTGTCACAGGGGGGCTTTGACACTCAATTATCTCACATTCTCAAACCTTTCTTTGAAAGCAAGTGATAGAAGTGCAAATTCTTATTATTGCTCTTGAAGAGCTTTTTGCAAAGCTGTTGTTAATGAGCTTGCTTAATGAGCTTTCTTAAATCTATATTTATACCCTATATGCAGCTGTATATAGATAGAGCAACGCCTAAAATACGTGTGGATTGCACACACATATGCCTGGGAAAATGAAGGCTGATTAACACGCATCTTCTTCGGTTGTACCGTGCGAGTATTTAATCCTTTCTCCTTGGAAATTGGAGAGATAAAAGATCCATTCTGGAATAAAATAATTCTGTGCATATGTGCTCGATGGTTTCATTTATGAGCCCCAAGTATGTGAGTGTGTGTGTGTGTGTGTGTGTGAGACAGATGGTGTGTCTGTTTGGGAAAGATATGATGTGGGGAGGAATGTGTGTAAAAATACAGGTTTCTTAAGAGCCTTTTTTTTTAAAAAAAAAAAAGAAAAGGCAAAATAAATGCCTGCTTGGTACATTATTTCCCTGTGTCATGCTCTTTGTCAATATGACAGAGGAGTGTTCCTGCTGCCCCCAAAAGTGAAGGGTGCTGCCCTCAGGGCTCCGAGCTGGGCATCGTGAATTCTCTTCAAGTTCTCAAAGTCCTGGAAAGTTTTGATAAGCAAATACTTTCTGGGCTCTGCTTCTCCATTGGCTGGTTCTTCACCGCCAGATTTTGACACAAATAATCTGATTGAAAAATCAGGGAGGGGAACAGGGGCGAAAAAAAAAATACAGAGAGAGCAAAAAAAGGAGAAGTATCTATTTCAGCAGACTGTGACCAAGTGAAAAAGTGGAAGAGGAGTCCTGAGAGAAGAAGACGTCGCACTTGTCTGGGGAGATTTCGAGGCGAATCCAGTAAAGCAAAATCTCCCAAACAGGTGATTGATTTACTCTTTTAAACACTTTTCTTTTTATTGTTTTCCTCCTTTCTCTGATATGTTTTTTTCTCAGCTTTCTTTTTTTCCCTTCTCCTTTATTTGTGTTTGCAAATGTATGTGACATATTCCACGATGTGAATCTCTTGACCTGAGCATTCCTTTGTGGTGATGCTTCACTCGACTCATTTGATTTGAACCTTTGAAAATTATATCCCACATCTTTCAGTCTCACCTGTGAGAATGGGAATAGAATGAGATGAAAGAGGTGTGACAGTGTTCTTGGACCTCTGTGTCCCAGCAAGCTCCATCAGCAGGGGTAGTTTTTAGAGCTTTGTGCTTTTTATTAATTGCTCTTTTGCAGGGCCAGACCTTTAAATTCAGAGAGCAGCACGTCTCTGCTCACATCACCTGTGCCTGTTTTTCTAGATGACAATTCAGTCTCTCTGTCAGGATTTTTGCTTCAAATCACCCTTTTGTTGTTTTTCCACCCTTTTTTAAAGTACAGGCTGATCAGTGTAACAAGTTTTAACATATGGAATTAGTTATTTATAGGCACTTCTCATATACCACCAGATTGATTTAATACATTAAGCAGGGAAGCAAATGATTGGAAAGTTCACGCTGTAAAGTGCATCTATATATTAAGGGGATAGAGAATTTATTATTATTTATTATAGAATCTATTTATCCATGGAAGCCCAAGTCAGAGTTTCCTGAAGCCAGTGGCATTCCCAACATCACCAGGAGCTGCATGAGTTTTCTAGAGAACAAATGTGAAATTGCAATGGGAACATTTTTTTTTCTAGGTACGACGGATATCTCAGTATTTCTGTTCCCCTTTGTGAACAAAATTTCCACCATAATTTTCTACCCCTGCCTTAATGGTCTCACCACAGGAATTAAAAATGTCCTGTTTGTTTTTCCACTAAAAAAAGACACATTTAAATGACTTGCCCCAAGTACATCCGATTTTCCAGTGGTAGATTAGTGAAGACATGATTAATTTTGTAAAGAACTGAAATTGTTTCAACTTTGGCTTTATATTGAAAGAGTCAGGAATCCATAAAACCTTCTTTAATTTTTTAAAAAAATTGTTTCGTTTTATTTGAGCTCTTAAAAATTTCAGACCCATCATGTCCTGGTTTGTGCTTTTTGTCTTAAAAAGTGTCATCTTTTGCAAGACAAACTATTCATTATTTTTGGAAGCTTCACCTTTGCCAGAATGAATAGAAAAAAAAAAAGGCAATATTAAGATATAAATATAAGTTAAGCAATGGAAAGGAAATAGCTGCTTTTAGCCTCAAACTTTGTACACTCAGCAATTTATATGAAGATATGTATCAATTGCTAGTTAAAACTAAATATTTCAATTGAATGTAGAGAGAAAAGGTGTTTAATCTTTACAATTCACCTTGAAAATCTGAAAACAGAATTACCTGAATTTAGAGAAAAATGAAAGTCAGCTTTGGGATGAAATTTCTGCTGCAGTTTGGGTCTCTGATTCAGTGTGGCACAATCCTGCAGGTGCCTGTGCCCACTGAGGGCTCCATTACATCCCAAATTACATCCAAAGACCCAATCCTGTGGTTTGGGTCTGCGGGGAAGTGGGAGTTAAGGCTTCGTGAAAAACATCGGATTAAGTGAAATTAATTTGGTTCTTTCCCCACCTACAGTGTTTCAGTATCACATTAGGGATTGATGTGGGATTCTCTGAGAAATCACCAGAGAGCATCACTGAGGGTGAGGGAACATGGGAGGGGAGCACAGGTCTGCTCAGATCTAACTGAGGAGTTTGTAACTCCTAAAAGAAACCCTTCCAAGGTGCTTCAGGTCAGGTACCAACATAGTGAAGCAGTTTTTTTGCCTTGGGTCCTGCTGTCTTCCTCTGGGCACATTATAACATTATTATACAGCTGCATGAATGGCAAGCAAATAAGAATGTCAGTTCTATCCAGCTGCTGATTTTATATCTTATTATTGAATTAAAATAATGCCAAGACACTTCCACCTTGGGTGGGCACTCCTGCCCAAGCAATAAACTCCCGTGTGCACTTACCAGTCAAGGTAGAAATTGCTGCCACGGGTGCTGAAAGGAACAGACTCCATAAAAATAAAGTTTAATTTTCAGCAAAAGGTTGAAGTTAAATGCTTTTAGGAGCTTCAATGCCATTGCAGGGTCCATTGTCCATAGCACTGCTTTCCCTGGGAAATACAGTGAGCCATTAGTAGCAGCTGATTACTTGCTACTGGTAATCTGGAGACTCAAGGAAAGAGTATTTTTTTCTGTCACAATCTGTGCTTGTAGCTTTCCCCTAACCTGGTTGTGTGAATCACAAAGACGGTCCAATGCAGTTGTTAATTAACTCTGCTTTGGGCTCCCAGTTCCTGTTTTTTTTTTTCTGTAAAGTGGGGTGGGGGAAGGTAACTTCCTTTTACAACGTTCACTCCATTAAAGATCAGTGCAGGCTCTTATCAGCTGCCACGACACTGGACCAAATTTGACTTTTACGTGTGATGGGGCAAACACAGCCAGAAAAATCCTCTTGGTTCATGTGCATCTACTTTGAACCACCATCAGAAGAGAAGGGCTGTATTCGGTGCATGGACTTGGCGTTTGGGCACTGCCGTAAGACATCACAAGATTGCTGGAGCCACCCATCTCCAATCCTCTGATTTACCTGCCTCAGGTGTCCAGCGACTGCCACAGGACTCTGTAGCCAGAGGGCAGGGAGAGCAACTCTTCCAGGGTTGTTGCAGAGTGTGACCCTTCATCCAGAGTTATCCTCTGCCAGAGCCTCTCCCTGCACTGTGTAGGAAGCCTGGTGGAAATTAACTGGTTAATTAAGGCAGAGAAATCCGAAGTCTGAAGCTTTCTAGTATGAATACCCTTCATTGTGGACACTGTCCTGCCCCACCACATGGGAAAATCCCTCTGACATGAGTGGAAATTCCATCTGTAAAGGGTTTGTGGCATTACAAAGTTCCAAGAGAGCAAAACGAGCCGTGTATATCTGTGTCCCTTCTCTCAAGGGCCTACTTATGGCTCATCCTCAGTGCTGTTTTGTCCTCTTTCTAAAATTAAATTAGCAGACCTACTCTTGGCCTCTCTTTTCTCTTATTCATCTCAAGTTACGTGTAAATTTCTTGGAAAAAGATGAAGAAAAACAGGTGAGTCATATGGTTAGAAGCACAAAGAGTTGCCCCTGGAATCATAGAGGAAATAATGGGAATCCTGGACCAGATTTAAAAAGACAGCCTTGAGTGCATATCCAAAGGCAGCTGGGCTGGGGGGCACCCTGGCAATTCCCCTGTGGGAATCCCACAGTAAATGGACCTGCAGCTTTAGGCACCACAGTAAATGTGGCCCTCAGACCTTTAAACAAAACACCCCATGGCTCTGTAATTATATTTAGCATGAAGGGGTAGTTCAGGCAGTTCTGAACCCTAGGGAACAGACCTCTCCGTGCCTGGCTGTCAGGGATTCCAGGAGTCCACGCTGCTCTCTCCTGACTTAGACATTTCATGTCATTCTTACTTAACATGAGCAAACTTTGTGGATTTGGGGGGTGGTTCTTTAGTAAATAAGTAGGTTAAACTGAATGGCTCTCAGGAAAGAAAAAAACTTTGTAACTCTGTTTCCAACCAACAGAGAGCCAGGACTCGCTGCTGACTTTTCATACGAAGTGTGGCAAGATTTGTTTTTAGTGCCACTATCCTGAACAATTACAAGGGAAAATGCAAATGCACATGCAAATAAGGCACCAGCTGATACACAACATTGCTCCTGTTGTCAGAGCCTCCAGGAGAGCAGTTACCAGCCCTGGGGAGTGGGCACAGGGCGGGCTTCGTTCTGGGTGGCAAAGATAACAGATGCATTGCAAGAGAATTTGGTATGATTAAATTTCAGCATTTTATGTTTGTTCCTCACCCGCCATTTCAACGGTCTGTGATACTTGAGTTGGATCCAAAAGGTAAAAACCTCTCACCCAGCCCTTCTGCTCTGCCTTTGTCAGCCAGAACACAAACTACTCCAGCTGCTCAACAAGAGGGAGACCCCCCCCACACATCATGGCTGCGGGGATTTTCCACCGTCTCTCCCCTGTTATTGGTGTTGTTTCTATCATTAGTGCTCGTGTAGCAATTGCACAGAGGAGCCCAGGTCGAGGTTTGGGGCTGGGCTCTTCCAGATGCAGCACAAACACTCAGACAGACCCTTTTGCCAAGGGGGTCTCCTGCCTGAAGTCTCCACCGTGTCCTCTCTGGGAGAGGGAGGTCAGAGATGCAATGTGTCCTGTAGGCAGAGCAGGGAGCTACGAGAGAGAGATCCTGACTTCCAGTGTGTCTTCCACAGACACAGCTTTGGTCTGTGCACTGCCCGAAGTTTAAGCCTGCCTTTGTTTCTCCACATACAACACAAAGATCACTGTAATCCTTTGCCTCAGCCTGAGGTAGATTGTGAAATGTAATTTTTACAGAGTGTCAGAGACACTCGTGGTCAGGTTTTTTCGTTCAGCCCCTTTCACATCTCTGTGTTTGCCCCAGATCCATAACACACCTAAACCTGGGCAACCCCTCTCTGCTCCCCAGCTGGCTGGAAGGACCTTTGAGCTGATCTCTTGATCTCTCCAGAAGAGTTTTAATTCTCTTCACTGCTGCTTAGAGTGCTGGGGGAACACATAGGAAATCACCCCCTGAGCCACAGAGTTTTACTTGCTGTATTTTTTTTGTATTTTTGTAATTTTTTGCTTTACTTTTCTGTGTTTCTGCCCAGAAAGTGAATGGAAAATGCCACGTTCCTTTTTGGTGAAGAGCAAAAAGGCTCACACCTACCATCAGCACCGCTTTGTGGAAGATGACCTACCTGTGCTCACGTGGGGTCCAGTACCCTCTCCCTTCACTGGTGAGTTAATCCATCCACTGGGATTGTAAGAACACACACAGGAAAATCAGTAATAGAGTAGGCAACCAAGGGAGGGGATGACTGAGCCAAAGAACATTGAAAGGCTTCCACACAGGAATGTCAGTCTAAGGACAAAGTGATCTCTTACTGTGTGTCCTCTGTGCCAAATCCACACTGTCCCACTGAACCCAAATTTCAATCCTCTCTTTGTTTCCTGGCTGCTAAGGAGATTGGAGATACAGGATTGCTGTGTGGGGTCAGTCATGTTTGGGATAGGTGACAAATTTCAGGCCACCAACAGCTGGGAAAAGAGCTTGCACTTGGTTGTCAGTCTTCTACAAACCCACAGCTCTGCCACCTCCATCTCCACTGCCCACATTCCCTCTGGACTTCATCTTCTCTGTCTCAGTGTGTTGCCACCTCTTCTTGATGATTTGCAAGGAAGGTTAAAGCCAGAGTGAGAAAATACAACGGATACACCGACTGTCCTACACACTCACAGGGGAAGGGCCAGCTGCTACAAACTGTATTAACACCAACCAACACGGCTTCTGCCTGTACCCGCTGCCCTCCCTCTGCTCCTTTTCCCACCCTCCCACAGCCATCTAAGCAATGGCAGGGCTGGAGCAATTACCTTCTTCCTTCAGGCACCATTCAAATTTTCTTTATTCAAATTTAGGATCAACTTAAGCTTTGTTCTAGTCCTGGCTATCAAATTAGAGTCCAGCCCTGTGATAAGGTTGATAAAAAAGAAAGGAGGTGACATTTTAATTTCCATTCCTGCCATCATCCTTTGACTATTTGTTGTGTCTCACTGGTGCTCTGGAGGGTTTTGGTGGCAGCTAAATACTGTCCTTCAGCAGACCTGTGCCACCTCCAGCAGAAAGGAGGCACATGTGTTGGACCTCTGTCCATTTTATATTCTTACTACGAAGTCTGTGTCTAAAAAGTGCTGGTTGGTCTCTTTAAGAGCTGGGACATGCACGGAGAAATGGGAACATGGGCAGGAGGAGATCAGGCTCAGAGGTTTTTGCAACCTCCCCTCTCCGCTTCCCTACTTGGCCGTCCATAAATCCAGGTGAACAATACCCAACTCTCTTAGGAGAGGGGTGGGGAGGTTAATAAGTGAGTGATTGTTAATTATCCACACAAATGGAAATGGTTTTAAATAGGGAAATTATTCTTACAGACATATGGCCCTCTAGGGTTAATTTGTTCTAACTATATAGGGTATCAAGAGTCCTGTCATTTCTTCTTGCTCCCCTCTACCTTTCCTACCACATCCTTCTTGGAATTTCCCTTTGTCAGCAATGGACAGACCTTGATTGCCCTGCACATTGCCCCACCCTGCACTTAGGGAATTGAACATGGGCTCCTGTATGCAAGCTTGAGTTCATACATGAATACTAAATTCACCCTTATGGACTCTTGTTGTGACCCTGCTGTGTGTTACAGCCATAGGAGACAGGACACCAGAGGACATCAAGAAACAGGACCTGGAATGTGTGGTTCCAAAACAAGAAAAGGACCCACCTGAACTGAAAGAAGAAAGTGTCCCTGTGCAGTATCTGAGCAGGATGTTACCAGGCCCTTCAGCTCAAGGTTGGCTACCCAAACCCAAAATTGCAACAACAACCAGGGCTGGGCTGGTTTATAGAGCCCCTAAAACTGAGCCCAGATTTTCAGTAAATGGCAGCTCTTACTTTGACATCAATGTTCAAACTTGTTCCAGGCAGAGCTCATCAGGAGCATTCTGTATTTCCCTTTACAATGCTGGTCTAGACCAGCATCTCCCTGAAGGACATTGCTGTGAGTCCCAATGGGTGAAACTCCCCTTTTCAAAGCAGCTCTGTGCTATGTGGGTGTCCACACATTGTTCAAACAGCACTTGGGGCAGGACTAGTAGAGGGCTTAATATTCCCTTAGCCATAACATTTCTATGCCATTCTTTGCCATAAAACTTCCTCAGATTGAAATCAAAGTCGCACCAGGAACTTTGCAGGGGGAATCAGGACTTGAATTGAGGAGGAGTTTCAAACTCCAATCCCAAGGTCAAGCAAGACATTAAATGGGGAAATGGTAGCTGGGGAAGTATTTTTACTGTGCCCAGCTTCAGGCAATGCCGTGACACTCACTTGTCTCTCTCCTTTGCAAACTCAGAGGTGGCCATCCCAGGTCTGCAGGTCAAGGACTGCACTAACACAAGCACCCCTGCCTTCTACAAGACGGGCTTTTCTTGGGATGCTTTCCATGTGCCATACAGCTACCAACAGATGTCTTCCACCATGCAGTCAGCCCTCCTGGAGCACCCCGTCAGCCTGTACGGGAGCCACCTCCTGCCAAGCTCCGAGCCTCCCCTCGACTACAGCATGCACTATTCCTCAGACATGGAGACCTACCACTGCATGAAGTGCAACAAGGTGTGTGCCACACGAGGACCTCAGGGATGGGGAGGACACAGAGTGATTTTCTCTCCATATGTCAGTGTTTCGCTTGGTCACACCGAAGGGCAACACTTGGCTCAAAACGGAGTCAGGAGAACAAGTGCAAAGGCTCTGGGAATGATGCAGTTCATGTGGCCTATGAGAAGGGAGAATCAAACAAAGAGAAGGAATTGAAAGCAGAGGTGGAGGCACGCCTCGTTTAAAACAAACAAAAATCACTGGCGTTTTGCTTTGCAGGTGTTCTCCACTCCCCACGGGCTGGAGGTCCATGCCCGAAGGTCTCACAGCGGGACTCGTCCCTTTGCTTGTGAAGTATGTGGCAAAACCTTTGGGCACGCTGTAAGCCTGGAGCAGCACACCAATATTCACTCCCAGGTGGGTAGGATGTGTCCAGAGAACCAGCTCTCCAGAGCCCATGAGGGCCCAGACCTCAGCTGTTGCTTAATCCATTATAAGGAAGTGACATTTCCTAGGTCACAAACGTGATGTTTTTCCTGTGGCACCCAGTGACAATGACAGGAGCTCTGAGGACCACAGATCATAGATCTTGGCCTCACAAATCTCTGACTGCCCTTGAGAACTCCTTGGATGGGAGGGGTGGATTGTTGCTTCTGATTCTTCTGTACCTCACCTGCTCCTGGAGGGTGCAGGAGTTTAGATCACAAGACATAATCCATTTCCATAAGTAACCCTCCCTGCATTCCCTTTGTACTGCACCCAGCATGTCAACCCAGGAGCCAAAGAGATTTGCTTATCAAATCTACTGTTTTCATCACTCTTCAAGCTCTGTCACATGTCTTGCAGCCTCAGACATCCCATGATTTTCTTTCCCCAACAGGAAAGAAGCTTTGAGTGCAAGATGTGTGGGAAGACATTCAAACGTTCCTCCACCCTCTCCACTCATCTGCTGATCCATTCAGACACACGGCCCTATCCCTGCCAATACTGTGGCAAGCGCTTCCACCAGAAGTCAGATATGAAGAAGCACACTTACATCCACACTGGTGAGAAACAAAATATGTATCCCCAATAAGCAAATGCAAGTTATCCTGTCAATGCACATACATAGTCCCCAGAAACTGAGATACTGAACCAGGGATAAGTGTCCAGAGGCACTGGAAAGTCATTATTCCCTGTGTGGTAAGAAAGGAGGAGGTCAAAGCATCCTCCTCTCTGTGACAAGGAGGTGGGTGTTGACCAGCCTCTGGTGAATGCCATGATTGTATCCAGCCCTGGATGCAGGCAGGGCATGGGTCACCCAGCTGGAGAGGGCTGCCTCTGGCTCTTCCCACCCTCTGGTGCTGGATCACAATCCAGGTGTGTCACCAGGACAGCTGGGCTGGCAGCACCCTCATGCCCAGGCACAGCCAGTCAGGTCTGAGTCTCCTCAAGAGCATTTCTACCTCCTTTCTCTCATCTGCTAAAGTGCTCTTTTACCTCTTTCTGTGCCCTGCAGGGGAGAAGCCCCACAAATGCCAGGTGTGTGGCAAAGCCTTCAGCCAGAGCTCCAACCTCATCACTCACAGCCGCAAACACACCGGCTTCAAACCCTTCAGCTGCGAGCTCTGTGCCAAGGGCTTCCAGCGCAAGGTGGATCTGCGGAGGCACCGGGAGACCCAGCACAGCCTCAAGTGAGGGAAGGTCCAGGTCTCTGCTGGAGCTGCCACTGCAGACTGTCCCCAGCATCTCCATCCAGTGTGAGACTGACCACCTCATAAAGCTCGTATGGCGTCCTGTGCTGCCCTGGGGACTGGCAAAATCATGTCATTGACTTCAGTGTTTGGCACCCCAGGGCCTTGCACATCCCAAAGAAACCTGTGGGAGATCTCACTTTTCAATTACAACAGGTACCAGCCCAGATCTGACATCACCTGCTAAATCCAAAGGAATTCCTCCAAGGTCATTCTTACTCTGGATTTTCACCATGTGCAGAATCCAGTTCATCGGGGGTGAGGTGGGAACTCCTGGGCTAGTGACAGCCACAATCTGTGCCAGGCTAGTGCTATAACCGTGTTCTGCTCCGATGGCTGGGAAGATAAGGCCAGGGCATGCAAATAGATTGCATTAAGTGAGCTGAGTTCAGCCTGGACAGAGCTTCTGCAGAGACTTGCCCAGGCCATAAATTCTGCCAACAGACACCTAAAGTCATTTCTTTCAGCAGAGCGTTTACTGTGATCAAATGACAAGTTAACTGTGCTGTATTTTTAGCTTGGAGTGGGAGGAAAATACTGAAGAAACAGCTCCTATCCCTAGCTGATATCAGGGGTCTCTAAATACATTCCTCAGACACACCATTCTGCAGAGATCCCTGGCTTGTGACAACCAAGCAAGCTCCAGGAAGAGGCAATGCCACAGCACCAGGCATAAGCTAATACACCCCATGTCTCAGGACCATGGGAGAGTCTGGCTGCTCTTGGAATCTGGCCTGGTATGTCCCACAGTATTTCAGTGCAGGCTGGAGCTTAGGGCTGTCCTGGGCAATCCTGTGTCACTGCACGGTCAGGGGTGGCCCTTGGATATCAATGTCAGGGGACGGAGTTCTGCTTGCCAGCCCTTCTCTTAAAAGGAGGAAGTGACCAAGCCTGTACACACTGGCACAGTATGCAAGTACCTTGCAAATATTATACAAACAGTGCAGTGGCATTTCCTCCTTCCAGGTCTAGGGGTTGAAGCAAAGCACTGGAACAAGCAAAGAACCAGTTCCTCTCCAAGCTCTGCTACACTCTCCCTATAACCTTTGGCAAGTCACTGCACTGGGCTTTTCTTTCTCCACCCCCCTGGTGACGTGGAGTTGTTAACTCAGGTTTGTAGAGTCCCCTGAGTTCTTAGCAGGGAGGACAAAATATTATTATAACATTAATAAGACAAGTGCTTCCAGGGAAGCAGAGCATTGCAGCAGGACACAGCCCGCTCCATAACTACACCCCTGAACTTGGCCTTGGACAGTGACACCAGTGGGAATTGCCCTTGGAATGGACCATTTCATTCTGAAGGCTGCCATGGTGGGGAAAGACAGAATGGTCCAAGTGGAAAATTCATGTATTGCCAGGAGAGAGGAGGTCTGTCCTGCCTTCAGTTACACTGCTGTAAATCCAGAATTATTCTCCTAAGAGCTAAAATGTACTTGCCCCTGCTTTATGCTGTGCCTAAGCTGTTAGTCATTAATATGCATTCTGGAAGCTCAAAACAGAGTCTGTACTCCTGGCTTTACTTGTACACTGTAAATATGTATTTATACTTTTTCTAATGTATATTTTTATTGCACTATACCAGACAGTGACAACATGTGGAGGCCTGCTGGGATTTATCTGATAAATCTGTTCCCTCTCGATAACTAACAGTGTATTTCATGTTCAAAACACCCGTTTTAAGAACAGCTCATAGTTGATGGACTCAGAACCTGGTGAGGGCAGGGATTCCAGGGAAGGTGTATAAACTGTGATGGAACTGGTTCCCAGGCTCTGACAATGACAAAGGCACACATATACACATGATGACTCTCACACGTGCACAAACCTCATTTCAGCTTATTAAAACCACTGCCCAAAATGCAAACCATGTATGTTATTCCCATTGTCCTCCACAATTCTGCAAATAAAAATATTTAAAGAGCAAGTCAGTGTCTGAACTGCTCAGGAGCAAACACCCTCCAGCCCCAAACCACACAGGCACAGCAGCACAGACTTCCCTGTGTAGCCTCAGCCTTGTGTTAGTGAGGAGATGCAAGGACTGCTTTGGGTGGATGGGCACAGTGGGATGGCTGAACCAGCGGGAGCTGTGCTCAGGAAAACATGTTTGTGTGCAGGGGATGCAGGCTGACCCCCTCCAACAGGCACTGGGAGCGTATCTCCAGAGGCACAGGCTGTGGATGGAGGCCAGCTGGCAAAGGCACCAGCGAGACAGTGCAGCCAGAGTCGGGAGATGACCTGAGAAGAAAGGAGGGGAGGGAATTAAGTTGCAGCATTTTCCACTAAGAGTTTTTTTCCTCTCAAGTAAAAAGGTGCCACTTTAAGGTCACCAGGTAACTCTGTCTAAGCCCTGACCTTCCTTTAGGCCAATGGATAGCAGCAGCCTAAGGGAAAAACAAGGCAGAGCCCCCCAGCCCTTTGTTCACAGCAATCCTCGATCAAGGACAGCAGTTTCCCGAGGATGAGGACCAAGGAGCCCAGTCTGGTTTTGCTCTGGAGCAAACAGTTCCTCTGTGGGGTTCCCCAGGCTTTTAACTGCACTCCCTGAAGCTCTGGAAAGCAGGTGAAGGAGTGAGGAAGCAGAGCTGGCATTACCTAAACCTCACCCCCCCCCCAGGCTGGGGGAGAACCTTCCACTCCCAACCCAGCACCTGCTGCAGGGGGTGGGCAAAGGGCTGCCCTGACCCTTGGAGCTACTGAATCCACACAGTGGCTACCCAGGGATGCTCAGCACCTCTCAGGATCAGGCCATGGCTGTCACCAACTCCAAACACACCTGGCCTTGCTCTCCAGACATGCAAATCCCTCAGTTCTGACCACTCTGAAACAACCCCTTTCCCACCATCTCTCCTCACATCAAAAACATTCTGGTCAGTCAATCAAGGAAGCAGATAAACAAAAATCTCAACTAATCTTTGTGGTTGAAGAAAGAGCTGATTGTTTTTGCCTCTCCCCAAGCCCTCCCTGTGTCCTTCACTTCCCCGATCCTCTTCACACCTTCTTCCCTTTATTGCCCTGGAAAGAAAATCCTGGACTTTGGGCTGTTTTGTTTAGCAAATGAGGGACATGCAAAGCAATAACCTCGGGCATCTGTCAGGAGGAGAGAGGTGCCTCTGCGTCTTCCAGACAGCCTTCAGGTACTGAGAGCAGCAGCCCAGGAGAACTGTGATCAAGGGTGGATTTAAGTTTGTCACGGGATGCATCTTTGTCTTCTTAATGAAGTCAGAGCCACGGGACACCTGCGGGAAGCAGAGGTGTGTTCCCAGCTAGAACAGCATAAGGCTGGAGCTCGTCTTCAGGTGCCCTCCCTCACAGAGTGGAATCCTGGAGAAACCAAAACCCTGAAGATTTTGGGTTGTGTTAGTAATGGTTGGAGAAAGCCTTAAAGGAACTGACAGGAAGGACAGGGAGGAATTGGACTCCAGCTGAGTACAGATTCTATTGGGGGAAAAAATAATTTGCTGACTCCAGCAGCTTCCTGCCTTGGACTTCATGAGAAAGTGTTTTCGGGGAAAAAAAGATAAGAGCAGAGTCCCTTGTCCTCATGGCAGGTCATTCCCCCAGTCACAGGTGATGGAGACACACCAGCAGGTTAATTCCAGCCCATCAACAGGGCATACAAGGAGAAACCTGAAGGAATTAGGTAATCTCTCAGAAATAGCTGCATGCACAGCTTTCCTTGTGGAGGGCAAACTCTCCTGCCTGTCGTTAAGGGTCTAACCTGGGAATGGATAGAAAGCTCAACCTGCAGAGGTGATACAGAATGTAATCTGTATTAGTAAAAAAGGACATCCAAACCATTTTTTAACACTTATTCTGCTCATGAAACAGAGGTGTTTTTTTCCACTTTCCCTCTGGAGTAGCACATCCCCACGGAAGAAACAACCATAACAGCCATACCAAAATTATCCAAGGATAGTTAAATCAGTCAGTTGTCCCTGTGCTGGATAACATAGATCCCTGTAGAGTTCCTGACCCACCATCTTACAACTGACAGTCACCATGGACGCACACTGGTCTAAAGGCTGCAACTCCAAACTTAGCCTTGAGAGCTGCTGCCCATTTCCTGCGTTACTTTGGGCAAGACATGAGCGCAGGATTTCTGCACACCACGAAGCTCTCAGAAAGCTTTGCCCCATCTGTGAGAGGAGGATAATAATTTTCCCCTCCCCTTCATTTCACTTGTTTATTTCAACAGTCAGATAGTCAGGGACAAGACTTATCCTATGCCTCTCCTTTATCTCCCACATCCAGCACCCTGCACAATGGAGCCTTGATCTGGGCTGGAGCTCCTGAGTGTGACTGTGATACCAATAACAAGTCATAGAAACTTAATTCAGCAAAGTGCCCTAATTCTACAGCTGGCTTAGAAATCCTCCAATGAGCACAGTGAAACCTTGTATTAAAATCTCTAAACTCCAAATGAGCAGAGGAATGGGGCAAGCAGCAACACAGAGGGGATAAACCAGACACGAGCATTTCCACTGGGGAATAATATTCCAGGGAGAGACACAGAGCTGGATATGAACGCTATAAACATCCCACTCAATGCTTTCGTTTTAAATGTGTTGCTTCAATACAAGCATTTCTCAATCTGGGCCTTGGGATGATTTTGACCTGCTGGCCTGAGGGTGATCAGTGTTCACTGTACCAGGCAGCAAGGCAGGCAGAGAGCACAGAGTCCCCAGGAATAGGGAAATCTGGGGCTGGGGAGGAGCTGAGCGAGCCCTGAGCTCAGCTTTGGTCTGATAAGTTTATCAAGCACTGCCGGCTGCTAACTGTCAGCTGGGGAAGAGAGCCTGTTAGGGAGGAGGAACAGCTCCCAGGGCAAGATAGGACAGCCCCTGCCTTATCAGAGAGCCTGAGCCAAAGAGGGAACTGGAGAGTGAGCACTTTCCAACCACTTCATCTGAACAACAGACAGATTGGCAGGAAAGGCCTGTCAGCCCTCAGCTTCTGCCACCCAGGCATGGCAGGGAACCTCCATCCATGCAAATAACCCGGCTAAGTGCAGCTTGAGAGTTGCAAATGTGACCACGGGGGCCTGAGGGAGTGCACGAGGTAGGTTTTCTTCAGAGCATTGCCCGGGAGGGGAATCAGATTTACAACACACAGTTCAGGTGCTTACTGAGCAAGTTGCTCCTGCTTAGTGCCAGGGGCAGCACATCTACCCCATGTGCCTTCCCTAGGTTTGGGAGAGAATTGCTTCAGAATTGCACTAGTCACTAAGGTTTGGTTTGCAGATAATGTAAATTATCGTGTGAATAGAAGAGGTAAAAACCTGACTGTTCCCACCTGAGCTGCAAGACCATGGGCCAGCCAATACTCCTTCACACTCCTAGAGCAGCAATAACCAAATCAGTAGAGCAGAAGATCACAGCAGGCAGACTCTCCTATGTTTGCAGGAGCTCCCCTGAACCTGTGCAAGCTCCCTGCCCATGTACCTGAGCCACGACATGGAGGGATTCCTGCAGGGCACATCCTCTGCCTGGTTCCCCTGATGAGATTGGGCCATGCAGGATAGAACCAGGGTCACATCAGCAGCTTCAACACGTGTGTGTCTTCAGCCCATCAGTCCATGCATGTCACTGCTCATTCAGAACTTATGGACACCCATCATCCTGAATCCCACCCACCTTTGGTTAAACTGATGTCTTGGGTCCTGCCTATTTTACCGAGATCTGGTCCAGTGCAAGCCCTGATCCTGCTCTAGGAGGGTGTGTTCATACTCGGCTGCCTGGGTGTGAGTTCTGTCCCAAGCTCTCCATGGGGTACACGGCAGGAAACCTGCGGCAGCACTGCAGGTCAGGAGATCTGATGTGAGCCAGTGACTCAAAGGCTCACTTTGTGGTAAGTAAAACATCTAGGAAGGGATTTAGCTCCTCCTAAAGCACGTAACTAAAACAGGACTGAAGTCCTGCCTTCTATGCACCGACTTCTCTCCCTGAGAGAAAGGGAGCCTGGTATCTGCAGGCATCTAAAGTTACATGAGATGAGTCACACCCCTGTGGTTTCTGCACCACTCTAAGGCCAAGTGTCTCACAGTTGATTCTGCTCCAACTCCTAATCTACTGTTGTCCAGATCATGAGCAACCTCTAAGCCATTTAATTCCTCTGTGTATCAAGGGCTCCTCACCAAGCCCAAGCTACAACAGCCACATTCAGCACCAGCCAACACCGTTCTGAGGTTCAAGGCTTCCTCATGAAGAATAAGAGCTTTAAAAACCCTTCCCCATTGATTGTGCCTTCCTCTTGAATAATTTTAAAGCAATGGGACTTTATCTTACATCCCAGGCTCTTCTATATTGGGAGATTTGGTGGGATTTTGGGCAGTGTCAAGTCCGCTGGTTTCTTCTCTTTATAAAATAGGAGTTATCTCTTGTCTCCGTTGAGGAAGGGGAAGTCAGAGATGACAGAGCATTCCTGTTCCTGAAAGGGCCCCATCCTGAGAGTGTGGACATGGTGAACCAGTGTGTCAATCACACATCCCTGCCCCAGCTCCATCTTTAGATCCAGCCTGGAGGAGCTTGACTCTAAATCCATCAGGCCCGATGGATAAAAAGGACAACAACAGGAACAGGCTTTGAGATCTGCAGGTCAGAGCGAGGTCAAACTCCTGCACATGCACAGTGATGCACTGGAGTGGCATTGTGAAAAATCCATAAAGCAGCAAAGTGAGGCCTCTGCACTGGGATCTGCCAACCTGCATTTTTCACTTGATAATGTTTGTGCAAATTTGAGTAGGGCAACTAGAAATGGAACTTGGGTCAGCTGGATTTTCAGTCCTGCTTGTTAACCAGCTTTCTATATAACCTCCTTGAAGTACCAAAACTAAACAGAATATCCTAAGTTAAGACTTTGTTCTTAGGAAAAGTATCATATCATACTGGTAAATTTTTCTTTCTGAATTCTGGAAGGTACAAAAATATGTACAAAACTCACTTCCTACTGTTTTAAGCAATGGCAGAGCTGGCAGAGCAGAAGACGTAATCAAGAGTCAGCAAGACTAATGATACATTGCATTTGAATAGCTCATACTGCCTATAGATTTCAAAATGGCAAAGATGGAAACACCTCATCCCTGTTTTCCTGCAAGGAAAGCAAGAGACATAAAGAGAGAACGTAGCTCAAGGTCAGAGAGAGAGAGAGTGAAAGACTCGAGAAATGAACCAAGGCATTTTAAGTCCCAGCTCTTATCTCAGTTATTTGGCAGTGCCAGAATTCAGCCCTGTTGCAGCTGCATAAACAGCTGTGTGAGTTGCACCAGTGGAATTTGGTGCATTCTCTGCACAAAGAGGCAGATGACTGTCGTGGAGCCCTGGCATATCTTTGCTGCAGGTCTGGAAGAAGTCACTAGGTACCATCACCTATTCCAAGCCAAATCCCTGTTTTCTTAACTACGTGTTCCCACTGAAGTGGGCACAACATCCAACAGTCAGCAGGATTGAGGCCCCAGCCTGCAAGTCTTCTCACAGCATCCTTCTGAATTTTACATCACAAACCTTGTGGCTGTCAGGAACAATAATTTATGTTTTTGGGGTACCACCTCCTCATCCTCACTTCCTCAATCCCAAAGTCCCCGGCAATCTTAGCTCGGAAGGGAATGTGACTCAGGCCTTCAACTGAAGGAGTGTCATCTGCAAACCCTGAAGGCTGGATGTGGCCATGGTTTTATCACAGGCCACCAGCTGCTCTTGCCTCCTCCCCAATGATTCAGCAAATCTTCCCCGAGGAGAAAAACAAGCACACAAGTGAACAAATCACAATGTCAGATTACAAAAATGAGCGGGGAAAAACTGCGGCTCGAAGGAGGGAGATAAAAGCTGCTGAAGTTGCACAAGCCAAGGATGAAAATGCTCAAGAAAGACTTTGTTTTTTGGAGGAGGGCAATGATAATGTGAAAAAAAGGGTTGTAATTTGGCTTCTTTACACAGTGACACATTGCTAAGAATAAAAGACAACACAGTGGGGAAGGAAATTAAGCATATTCTGCCCTCTTCTATCTGGGCATTGTAGAAGGTTGATAGGGAACTTTACTGGTAAAGATGAGAAATGAACAGCCCATTCTGGTTTACACTGGAACAAAATTCTACTGAGCAAACTATTTTCAGAAGGAGTTTGTGCTCTCTGCAACCAAGACTTCTGATAAACTAGAAGCCCATTGTCAGGCACTTTGAATATCATTGTTCCTGCAAAAAAAGATCTGCAAGTACTTTGGTATCCAAGGCGTGGCAAAGGGCAGCGAGAAATGTTTTAATTTCTGACAGTTTTGGTCACTGTGTCATTTTTTTATATTCTAGTGCTTTTCCATAAACATTTTGCCCCCTGGTGCAGCCACTCCTGAGGTGAAACACAGGATGTGCATAAGAACTCATGCATGGTACCCAGTCTATAGAACAGAAAGTAAAGAAGAAACCGGCTAGACCTTAGCTAGGAGATGTCTAGACCATGTTTTTGCCAAGGAAGTTTGGACCAGATGATCCTTGAGATCCCTTCCAATCTGGTAGTCTATGATCCCATTAAAACGTGGTACTGCTGCACCCTGCAGGCTGGGAGCCGCGAATGCACAGTGCTGTTATTGATCACAACCCCTAAGTCAGGCTCATGGCATTGTGGAGGGCGGCTGGCTCAAGGCTCCTGGGTATTTGGGGCTGGTGGTTCTTTTTTCTATCCCATCCCAGAGCTCTCCCAAGAACACACCCAGTGCCCACCCTGCTTGCCTTGTCCTGTTTTATCCCTCTTGATTTGGCACAGCAGAGGGTGAGGGGCCCTGGTGGTGTGGTGAAGGTGACAGCTGCCTGTCCCAGCACACCTCACACAGTGGGGGATGCAGCAAGCCTGGCCTCCTGCCAGCAGTCGGTGCCATATGTTCCTGTGCTCACCGGACCTGTGCCCTCCTGTCTCGGGTTGGTTTTGCCAGAAGAACAATCTGTGAGATCTCCCACAAGAAACATCTTTCATTTTCTCACCCCTGTCCTTCATGCATATGTTTTAAAGGGGGAAACAAAATCTTAACTGCATTTTTCTCTTGCTTTGCCCCTTGATACAGAGGTTGGGCCAAAGTTAAACCAACCCATTGGTCACTTGGCTGAGTCCCTTCCCTTCTGAAATCTAGATCACAAATATCATTTTCACAGGTTCCAGTGGCAGCCCCAAGACAAACCTGATCCTCTCACTGTTTCATAGAGTGGGCTGTAACAATAGAGAGGTGCAACCCTGACTAATTTCAGCAGAGCCTGTTGCCTGCACAATGCCATCTTTGTGAACCTGGATGATGGAGAAATCCTAACTGAAGCACTGTGCGCTGCTCTAGAGAGGAGGAAGAAGGTCTGCACAAATGCTGTGGATAAACAGGGGCATAAATTTTCACAATTACTGGCTAATGAGCCCTCTAGCAAGCTCATCAACCCAATAAGAGGGAGGCCAGACTGCAAACCAGCTGGTAACACACCAGAGAAGAAGAGAGGAAAGGTTGCACTCCCAAATCCGTGTGTGTGTGTGTGTGTGTGTGTGTGTGTGTGT
>WEKX01015805.1:0-56018 GCA_013390025.1 Pitta sordida | reverse complement strand
AGAGGGGAAAGGACTTAGTCAAGAATGGTACAGTCTGAACAGACCAGTAGTTTTCCAGGGTCTGGCTCATTATTATTGCTTAATGCAGGAATATGTTAGCCAGGAGGCCAGCTCACATGGGACAGAGCATGGGGGTCTCTAACACGGTGCATTGCACGTGTATGGCCTTAGCGAGTCCTGTGCCAGCCTCATGCAAGAACCATGAATTCAGTCCTGATTATGTGCTGGATGCCACATTGAAACAATCAACACAAGAAGTACTGAAGCTTCCAAAAGGGAGAGGGAAACTTCAGCCACGTGAGGTTTTCAGCATGGTGCCAGTTTGGTCTTTCTGGGCTGTAACAGGGAGAAGTGCAGTTAAGGCACAGAAGAGTATTTTATTGTCTAAGAGACTAGTTTCTCCTACAATTAATTTTTTTTCTTATATTCAGATTTTTATATACACACACACAAAGTACTATTATCTCACTTGGTGCCACATATTGTTACCAAGAGCAGACGTAATCCTGGTGCTTTTCTTCTCTCGCACTAAAATATTCATAACCTGTAGGAAATGCAAATTCTGCTGGACAGGCTCAGGGGGGTGATACCATTCTGCAAGAGCATTTGTAGATAGACACACCTTCCCACTGAATCCTTGGCAGGAGGAAGCCTATGCTGCTTCCTGCACAGCGTTCAGGCAACACTTTCAAGCTCTTGGTTTTCCCTGCTGATGCACAAGTGTTTGTTTCATGTTGTTTCTGCTTTAGATATAAAACCCTAAAATGACCCGTTGCCAGGTCAGACACATAACTCCTTTTTGTTGTGGTAGTGGATTACCCTGCTGACACTCTTGCATTTTCCCGCATGAATGAAAATGCTTGTGGGGTTGCTTCAGGCAGTGGTGCTGCAGTTGTGCTGGGGGCTGTTACAGTGCAGCTTGTATTGCTGCTTCCTGAACTGTGTGGCTGAGCTGGTGGTATTCTGAGAGCTCCCAAAGGATTAGCAGCCTGGTGTGTGGGTGCTCTGCTCCTCTGGTGTGGGTGGAAATAAGGCTCTGCACACAAGCACGTAACTGTGACTTCAGAGGTAACACCTAGTTCAGTCACCTCAGTTAACTTTGAAGCAGATGGTAAATAAATTGCATTGAATTACTGGACTTTACTCCAAACATTGCATACAAAGAAGTATTTTATATTCCAGATATTTAAAATTGCCTCTGTATTTATAAAAGTGATACCTGGTAAAAAAATCTATTCAAGGTTACTTTGATTAAAACTGAAATTTATTTGGAATGTTTACATTACAGAAAACGCTAGTAAAACTTGATTCTTCTTGATACAAGTTATTTATTTCAAGAATATTTTATAAGCATACTACTGGATTTTTACAGAGTTGAAATGTAGGAAAAGTAAGAGGAGATATCTGGAAGTCATGGTGGGGGCAAATAGCTTCTCTAGGTAGAGAATAACTATATTTTTGCTGATCCGGGGAGTTATGCTGTTAGCTCAGGTGGGAGATGTGTACCTAGCAAGCATTAAATGGGCTTCATTTGGAAACTGTGTGGTCATGCTGAGGTTCTGGTGACTTTCCTTCAAAGAGGATTGTGTGCAGTCAAGCTACCAACAACAACAACAAAAAATCCTATCTGAAAGCAAAGAAATTCTTGTATGTTTTGCTCTTGACAGGAGCAACAAAAATAGGGTGATGAGTTTACTTGGGGAATGGAAATCTGGTTTTTAAGTGCTCTGGGTGTCACTTTTAAATCAGTGACAGATACACACAAACTATCTCTACAGTGTCTGGCCTTGGCTGACATCCCTCACAGTGTGAAGCAATTGAGAGAGGTGAGATCAGCCCCTGTGCCTGGTAAGAGGTACAGTGTAAGACTTCGGATGCTTTGCCCTGCAATGGGAAGGAATCAGTAGTGATGTAAGAAGGTCAACAAAAGGATTTAAATTCATAAGGAAGGCTGTTCTGTATTCATTTATGTTTCTCAAAGAACCAGTTATTTGTAGTTCATGGGTGGAGCAATTTGGAAAGTACTTATTTAATTCAGTTTCTTTGAGAAACAAAAATAAAGAAGCTTGTGTTTTTTATCGTGCTGGGAGATAAGCAAGAAAATGCTGTTTCCTTAACTCCCATCAGTGATTCATTACTGCTAGTCTTTTTCTTGTATTTAAAAAGAAGAGATTAATTTACTAATTTAAAATAAGACTCTTGTGTAATTTCAGTGTCTGCACCTTCTGAAAGACTGTTGACTATTCAGTAACACTCTGAGTATGTCGAGCTGTGTAATCACAAACTGGACCAATTGCTACAAGGAAATGGGACAAGCCCTACAAAATGAATGTAAGTGCAAGATGGTCCTGCAGAGTCTGGAAAATGGACATTTGAACAGGAGTAGACACTCTGACTGCCAGAAAATGAATCAGCAACATCATCCACATCTTTCTCGGGCTGGCAGGTTTTTTCTAGGTACTCTGATGCACTGGATGTTTTTCTATCAAAACTATAATGATGTCAAGCACACAGTTATACATATTTTTTTTGTTTTTAATCTCTTTAATGCCATTGAAATAAAGATGTTGATACTTATCTTGCATCCTTGAACAAGACAGATTCTTAACTTTTCATCTTGCTTTTATAACTTGGGTCTTTTGTGCTGTGTGTTTGTGTATGTACTTGGGAGCTGTTTGTTAAAAATCAGTATTCTTAAAGGACTTCCACATATGTGGATTCTGTTAACAGTGAGTGTAGCTCTGTACGACAGTGATTTGTTGCATAATTAGGATTTTTTTTACTGTCAAGGAAAAATAATTGAGCTTGATTGAGCAGACCATGTGGTCAAAATTCTGTAGGAATAAAGAAAATCCATCCCTTTGTGTAATGTCTGTACATGTGATTTAAGCCCTTTACATTTTAAAGATGGTTCCTATACCATTCCTCTTTGACAGCCCTAAATGATAGAACCCATAGTACAGTAATCTCTTGCTACTTTGCAGTTCACCATTTGCAGGTTCAATACATCACAGTTTTTTCCCCCACGTCTTTACCGCTACTTTGTGGATTTTGTTTATCGAGGCGCATTTCTGGAACCGACCCCCCGCGATATTCAAGGGATTGCTGCAGTTTGTTTGGACATTCCAAATGCCAGAACAGCNTCACCCTTCTCTGAACCCTCTCAAGCAGCTCAACATCCTTCTTAAACTGGGGAGCCCAGAACTGCACACAATACTCAAGATGTGGTCTGACCAGCGCCGAGTACAGGGGAAGGACAACCTCCCTAGTCCGACTGGCCACACTGTTCCTGATACAGGCCAGGATGCCATTGGCCTTCTTAGCCACCTGAGTACACTGCTGGCTCATATTCTGACTAGATCTAATGTCATGGTCGTTTTGTAGTTGCTGCATAATAGCACACAAGACTACAGTAGCACACAGGCAATTGCTGCCCAGCTTTCACTGGTCATAGATCCTGGAGCTTTGTATTTCACTGTGCTTTGTTTCTCCTGGGTCAGGATACCTGAAACGTCTTGTTTCTTGAACTGCTTTGTGATAATGAACAGTCAAAGGGGTTGCCCTCTGCATGAGGGCAGTAAATCTGTTTGTTCTGTCTTGGAGCCATGTGGCTGTTGGTGTTTCACTTGGTCTTGCTGCCATGGCAGTAAACATTGGTTTTACCACTGCCTGAATTAGGCCAAAAACCAGGGACCCAGATGTTCGCATTTGTTGCTGAGGAGGCCTTTGCTGGTTTCTGCAGCATAGCTCTGCCTGATGGCTGAGTGTTTATTGTGCTGTGTTTATTCTGTGTTTCTCTTGTACAGACCAAATTCATGTAAGCAGGTCCAGAAGTTGAGTCTGTCCCAAGATGAANGTCTTAGGGAATTGAAGTTTTTCGGTCTCCAAGTCCTTAAACCTCTTTCTTCGGAGCAAATGACTTCGAACCACAAATCCCAAGACCCCCCTCGGGGTTCCACCGGTTAAACCGGTTCAGCAGGTAGGGGAATTTCCGGGAACTCGGGAAGCGAGGAGGGGGCAGGGTGAAAGAAAAAACGATTAAAACTTTTCCTTTGTAAACACGTAAAACAAAACCTCTAACACTAACCTATGACATGAACACACTTCGCCAAGGTGTTGTTAAGCAAGGGATTATGTAGTTTTGTGTTTGTGGAGAGCTGCAGGTAAAGGAGACTTTGACTGTAACCTCATTCCCACTCTACACAAGTTTATCCCAATGTACAGTACTACTTTTGTATTCATTACTGTTACTTTTCCACAGCTTTGCCCATCTCAGTTGCCACTTCTCCCCCTCAGGGATGACAGAGGCCTGTGTGACTCTGCCCTCTGGGCAACTTGGCTCTTTCTGGCCCTCTGATCCCGTGATGGCATACATGAGGAGAATCAGGCTGGCATATCACTCACTGTTTATTTTTCAGCTGGAGTTCAGAAAATTGTTATGTAATTAGTGTGACTTGGTACCACTTTCTTATTTGTGGGTTTGCAGCACAAAAGAAAAGATTATTTGGCTGTTCATATCACAAGCCTAGAGATGCTCTGTCAGGGGTTATGTTGGAGCTTAGGGTAGGAGAAACACCTCAGGAGTTTTTTTGGAATGATTTTTTTCCTTTCTTCCTCTCTCATCCTCTCTTTGGAAAAAAACCTTCACAATGGAAATATGTAAGCTGTGTTCTTCCCCCCCCCCTTGCCCCCAAAGATGAAAACAGTGATGTTTCCTTGTTTTGCCAGTGTTTGTCCCTTCCTTACTCCACACCTTCACCCTTTCCCACAAAGAGAGGCGGAGAGGTTTCTTTGAAACAGATAGAACTGAAAAACTGGCAAAAAACCCTTGTGAAAGCAAACATTTTCTGTGAACTTGAGCTAGAGGTAACTCTCTTTCTCTGTCTTCCAGAAGGCTTGTTGTTGTTGCATTGGTTCATGCCTGGGATGGCTGAGTGTGGAGGTCTGTGGAGCTGCTGTGAAAGGGCTGTGCGTGATAAGAGTGGGAGGCACAGTGTCATAATTAACGCTGTCAGAAAGTGGTTTTTTTAATGTGACTAGTGTTGTATTTCCAGCATATTGTATTCATTTTCCTTTTATTGTGGTCTGACAGTACACCCTGAGCTCCAACCAATTTTTTAATCCTGAAAAGACTCTCAAGGCAAATCTGGCTGTGGGAGTTTAGGCCTCTAGGAGTTTAGTGCTGATTCACAGCTGGAAAAAGTTACTTTTTCCATTAAAACATGAATTAACTAGCTTTAAGGGACTTATGATCTTTTTATCTTAAGAAAACTCATCAGTAATAAGAACTTAAATGGTGATGGTCTGTTAATCAAAATGGAGTTGTACTGGTTTATGGTGTTTCCACGGCATTGAGTGTGATGAAATAGTATCAGTGTTAACAGAAATGGGATGAATATCCGTAATGACTCTCAAGGAAAAATGTTCTGAATTAAATGCATATGTGCAAGCTTTTGAGCCCTTTGGTAAGTTTTATTTATTGATTGCATATTTTAAGTTTGATTGCAACAACAAATTGCTTGAAGGGATCGTGAGTGTAGGATTGGTTCTGCTTTGTCTGTCTATAGCTTTTTGGAAACAATATGTAAGTTGGCATCAAAATAACCTTGTAGCATTTAGGTTTGTTTCTCCTCATGAGGTTTGTTATGTGTAACTCCCTTATGTGACATCTCAAATGTATATCCAAGAGTGATATCTAACTGCAAACTGCTTTTGGTCTTTGCAAAATCCATATTTAGGATGGTTAGACCCTCATGGGTTTGTGATTGCCCATTTCTTAAACAGTCTAAGAACTTAAAAGTTTCTAAACATTTACTGGAGCTCCTGTTTGTTGGGGTCTCTGTTGTTGTCTTCTTTTAATTCTTTGTGGAAAGAGATGTTCTGATACTTCTTTTCAGTGTAAAGAGTTCAAGTAACATGTAGAAACACATCAAGCTGGAAATACTTCTGGGTTTAGATATACACGTACACGTGTGGAGATATGTTTTATACTTCACAAGTAATATTTAATTGCATTGGTTTTCATCCAGATAATAGGCCCTTTCACACTTGCGTACCTTGGTATTTGTGTGCCATCTTTTCCTCTTTGCTTGAGTTTCCTTGCAAGTTGCGACATTAATTCTTTGTATGGTGACAGTTGTTCAAGGACTTTGAGAGGCAGAACAGACTGAGGTTGGATCTTTTCCACGAGCTGTTTAATAATGAGAAGACAAATTTTTCTGGTGGGAAACACAAAATGGTGACCCTAGGACAACTACTTGGGCATCCTCTAGCCTTGGGAACCACTAGCCTGTTATCCATGGAGAAATTTTCTTTGACACTGGAGAACACATGGGTGTTTGGAGACATTGACTGGAAATCAAATGCATCCATCTTTGTTACCTCCTCACAGGAAGTAGTGTGGATTTGGAAGCAATGTGGTGGTTTGTCTGTTCTAAAAAGTGGCAGATTTCATTCTGTAACTGGAAGACACTAGTACGTTGGTGTGTTTGGATAGAAGGAGAATTTGTGTATTCATTTTGACTTTGAAGCTTAGAAGTGTATGCCTGCAATTAAAAATGTGGCATTTTTTGGTATTTGATGTCAATTACTTCTCTGTTTTCTGGTGAAGAAACTGGTATTATATAGAGATCAGAACCCCTTTTCATTGTTCCTGGTCGTACAGTGATATTTAGAGGCCTCAAGCAGACCAAGACCACCCTGTACCTGACAGAGTATATGCATGTATTTAACAGATGCTATCCTAATTTGATTTTTTTTAATGTAGTATAAATAAACAAATAAGTGATAAAATGGGGCAAAGTCAAACTTCCTGACATGATTATTGCCTCTGGTCACTAACACAGAGATACACATACCTTTCTGGTGTGCTTCCTTTCCCACACCCTTCACCGAGAAAAACATCGTGATCCTTCCTTCTCAAGAGGTGTCATCAACTGATAAACTTGTCACATTTTAATTTCATAGGTGTGTTGAATTTCTTCATTCTCTGAGGTCAGACAAGTTGACTTTCATATTACGTATTTGTCTTCAAAACCCTCTTGTGTTACCATTTAGCTCCATCCCATTTCTGCTCCTGCAGACGCAGATGGAGTGGGGTTTTTTTCCTTACTATCTACCTGTGTATCAATGCAGACTGGATTTGGGGCTTTTGTGAACAATCTGATTTCTCAGTCTGTGTGATTTCTGTACTCTGTTTTCAATTAAAGACAAAATAGGATCTTTTCATATATATAAATACAGTACTTAAAAATTGAGATATGTGTATGGACTTGAAAGCACAATGTGGTCTGTGTTCTCTTCTGATCTTTTGCTCTTATTTTGATTCATGTGATACAGGTTTTCAATAAAAAGCCCTAAATGTTTATTTCTAGTCCCAGCTTCATAATGTGAGCCTCTGATTCTCCACAGTTCTTACACCTGCAAGATCTTTCTAAAGACAGATAGAAATGGTGGTGAAAATAGAAATTTGGTTCCTTGGTCCTGAAAGGTAAGTTGGTTAGACTTAGCTGCTAGACATGCATATGTTGAACCTTGCAGGTCTGTTTGGAAATGCTGTTTATGTCCCTGTCAAGGATAAACTTGCAGTTACATATGTTAAGTTTTTAGATCAGTAGGACTTGTGCTCACTGATACTTTTTTTTCAGGTTGCTTTTAATGTATCCTTTGGTGATGAAGGTTTGGGTTAGTGTTGCCACCAGTACAGTGATGTTCTCTTTCCAGATGGAAATTGTTACTTGCTTTGCCTCTTTAACTGTCATTGTCTCAACCCACGGGTTTTCTCACTTTCACTCTTGTGATTCTCTCACCCCTCCCACAAGAGGACAGTGAATGACTGGCTGTACGGGGCTTAGTTGCTGATAGGGGTTAAACCAAAATAATCCTTTTCAGTACCAAAACTATCCCAGCCAAAACCAGCACAGCCCCTGAGCAGCTTTCCCCAGGGAAAATGTTTTAAAATCTGCCTGGAGCCAACCTGCTTTGGTAGGTTGCCTTGTAGGTATTTCTCCCTTGCACTTTTTTCTCTCGCCATGACCCCACAACAGCTCTGGGTCAGAGTCAAGCCTGCTGTAGTGTTGTTCCTTTGATGTCACCAGTGTGGCAGATCCTTAGATCCAATTTATATTATACAATTTATATTTTGGCAGTTTCTTACCGCACTTCAGATACACTAAATCCCATTGTTCATTCCTATTGATGAGCTTAGCAATGTGTACGGTCCTGCTCTTTCTGGCTGTTGAACTTCCTTGGATGATTTTGCCAAATGGGAAGAATCAGGGAAAGGGAATAGCAACAGAGAGGGTTTTTGCTCCTTAGAGATCTGCCATGATTTTCTCCTCTCCTCTGAAGAGGAAAGGTAGGTTGCAAGTTCCTACAGAGGAGAGAGACTGTGCTGTTGATTGACGAGATTGCTTGCTTAAGTTTTATGCTGCTACTACTATTTAGAAAACCCCTTCTGGCTTTCTGTTAAACTCCCTCGTGGAGCTTACACATATTTCTGCTCAGAAAATGTCCTGGTTGTGCACTTTTATTGCCTTTGCCAAATTACAGTTTTTAGAACGGTTTCCCACACACATACAGTAGCTGACTAAATGTGAATAGCTGTGTTAGGAATAAATAGGGTCTGTAAAATGCAGAGTTGTAAATAAATGTATTTCTGTTTTTGCTCTTCTTCATTTACTCTCCTACCTGTAAATTCTGTCTTGTACTTGAGAAAGAAGATGCCACTGAGGTATTGCAATCACAGTGGTAGATAAAGTATAATAACAAAGAAAACATGCAATTTTCCAGCTATGTTTTGCTAACACAGACCTCTTTATTTTTCAGTGTCTTATTTAATTGTCTACAAGGCACTAATTTTATGTGCATTACAATGTAGTGGAAGATTTCATTAGCTCCCATAATTCTTACTAGTTTAAAAGCATTCTTTTCCTGTTGTTAACAGAAAGGACGTGGATGTTATTCAGGGTGGCTAATGCTCTCTGTGCCTGTGAGCTTGCACACAAGAATAATGCTGTGCAAAACACTTGCCTGTTCCTGAAGGAATTTCTGGGGAGGGAGTTGCAGAACATCTTTGTGAACTCAGTGGCAATGCTGAAGGTGCCAAGTCTATAGCAGGGCCATGGCTTAAAGAAGAGCTGACAGATTTTACATATTTGATAAAAAACAAGTTTACAGGTGAAGGTTTTTGTTGTTTTTCCCCTTCAATACTTGCAAATGCATTAAATAAGAAATTCAAGAAGAAATTCAGAAGTACATGAGTGTGGTCAGNCCTGCTAGGTTGTGAGGCATCTAGGTTGTTATTATGCTCTGGGGTGTGCCCTCGGTCGCTGTATGGGTATTAGATGGTGAGTTGGACTAGATGATCCTTGTGGGTCCCTTCCAACTCATGATTTTCTGTGATTCTGTGATTCTGTGATTCTGATTAAAGGAAGGAATTAGAAGATCTTTAGTAGGGCAGGAGTGTAGACATAGTGACTCATACAAATACAGTAGAGTTTATTATTTTGGGTGTTGCTAAGCATTAAGTTTTAGAAAATGTATGTGTGACTAGCATTTGATTTAGGGAAGGTCTGCTAAGTCAACCAGAACGTAAAGCAAATTCATAATCACACATGTCTTCAGACAAGGCTTCAAGCAATGGAAAAAATAGGATGGATGTTAGAGTAAGGAAAGTTGGTAACCACTTGTCTTTTTGGATACCTAGTTTCCAAAAAAGCTTGTGTAATGGTGGAATATGAACAGGATGCATCCTGTTGGCTTTAGGAGCTGCATATTGAACAAAAATTGTGAATACAATAAATGCTATGGTAGATTGAATGATGAAGCCCTTTCCAGCTTCCACAAATAAAGATGGATTTAAAAATACCGAGCTGTTAGATGTCTATACATTTTTTTTCTGAAATTTCTCTATTCTCCATCTGTACTCGGAGAAGGTGAGTATTTGAAATGGAAGACACCTCATTATTTTAGCCTGGGGAAGAAGAGGCTCAGGGGAGACTTTATTGCTCTCTGCAACTACCTGAAAGGAGGTTGTAGCCAGGCAAGGGTCAGTCTCCCAGGCAACCAGTGGCAGAACAAGAGGGGACAGTCTCAAGCCGCACCAGGGGAAGTTTAGGTTGGATGTTAGGAAATGAAATTTCACTGAAAGAGTGATTTTCCATTGGTATGGGCTGCCCAGGGAGGTGGTGGAGTCACTGTCCATGGAAGGGTTTAAAAAGAGACTGGATGAGGCACTTAGTGCCACGGTTTAGAGGAGGTGATGGTGTTAGGTAATACGTTGGTAATAGGTAAGGTAATTGGTAATAGGTTGGACCTGATGATCTCAAAGGTCTTTTCCTGTTCAGAGAAGAATACCTTAAGCAGTAGTCTCATAAAAAATTAGGGATTTTTTTTCCCTTAGCTCTTCTACACTTGCTGCATCTATATGTGGATTACAAGAGTTGACTGGAACTTTGTGGGGAATCTACTTATCTTGTTCCCCTTGTTTAGACCTTCCATTTTCCATCCTTCCTTTCCTTGGAGGGCTGTCCTTGTTGGGTAGACTTGCTCCAGGACATGCCATTGAAGAAATGAAGTTTTGAAAGTGTTGATTGTAGAAAGGAAGGAAGGATGGATGAATGCCCCTTGAGGAATACTCCAGACTTGCAATTGGGCTTCACAGCTACCTCTCAAGGCAGCAGTGCATAGTGGCTGACATCCAAGTCAGCTGTGATTTTTCTTTTTTTTTCCCCACCTGGACTAGAAGGTTCAGGTATCAAGGAAAAGCTGCGTGACTGAATAGAAGTAAAAGCACTTGCATTTCCCATACTTCTGTATCTAGTTTCCTTGCCAGTGGCTGTCGTGTGAGATGTTGATACCAGTACACAACAGTCCTGTACAGTTCTGCTGGTCCTGGATGTACTCCAGCTTGTTGAAGGAAATATTATTCTTTTTATCCCTTCCCTGAGGGCAAAAGTTCTACCGTGGTCCATTTAATTACTGCAGGTTATTGTGATTGAAATTTCCACTATAACAACGTGTGCCAGGAATCGCGGTGTGGTTTGTTCTGAAGCCTGACCCTATGCTTACTGATTTTACTGGCATGTTTGGGTTGGTCAGGAAGCCATTCCCCCCTCCACTTTTACCAGCATAATTCTGTCAACAGAAGCCCAGGTGTAGCTCCACTTATTCCAAGCACGAAAGTTCTCTTGGTGCCGTTGCTAATCCTCCTGCAGAGTCTTTTGCCAAAGGAAGCTGTGTCTTGGCTAGGCAATGACATTTACTGGCATGGCAAAAGTAAGCCATCAGATCCTTTCCAAGACTCTGAAGAAGGCACCTAGCACTTTCCTGGTGTGCTGTAGACTGCACTCCAGTCTGGGTTGATTTTGTTGGCTGGAGCCATAACATGAACAGCCCTTCCCTACTGCAGCTGTGCAAAGTGTCACAGAGGGGCTGTAGAATCCCCAGAGCTGATTTAGGGAAAATTGTAGAAGCTGCGTCGCAGCTTCTGAAAGTTCAGTGTGGATTTCCCTCACCCTGAGCTGGTTGAGAATAGGAGAGCAGCCTCCTGAGGAGATTTCTCCCACGGAGGTATTGGCAGGGCTTGTTAGCCTCTGTTGAGCTTGTATTGTCATGAGTTTGCTGTTATCGGTTCCTGAGCTAGCTAGTCACGTCTAGACGGAGGTGTAACAATATAACATAAATCAAGCTCAGGATCTTTCCAGCCTTGCACAGGAAACCTGGTGCTCTGCGCAAAGCAAATGTCCACAGACGTAGTCACAACAAGGCTGCATTCCTGACTGCTGCGATAGGTAGAATTCTGTGCCCACAGAATCTCAGCAGGTTAATCCTGGCGAGGAAGTTGAATGTGTTTATTTTTGCATCAAGTAACTAGGTGCTTTCTGAATGGATGGGAATCTGCATTTTTCAGGTGTGGATTTATAAGGGAGAAGGATGTGTTGGGAACTTCAGCACCTTTATCTTCTACTGCAGTACTGTCACCATTCCATCATTCTTCAGTGCAGTGTTACAGCGTGTCTGTAATTTCCAGGCAGAGGTCAGGTTTGTATCAGGTCGCTAGTGCCTGCACTGGTGTTACCATTCCTTGATCTTACTCTGCCGTATAATATGGATCACAGGACTCTTTCCCTTCTCTTTAACCTAAGCTCCAAGCCTGTGCTGGTTTTTACCCTGAAGAGTCTTGAAAAATATTTTGGAAACAGAATTAATCTTTCTAACATCCGTGTGTAATTTAAAGACTGTTTAGTATCAAATAAGAAACAATCTGAAGCCCTGTCCATATATTTTTAAACTAGTTTACTTTTGTTAGTTTGTTTTTAATTTAAAAACTTGTTTGATTTCAAACCTCAGCATTGCAGGCCTTAGAAATATCTTGTGAGTTGGAAGAGAAGAAAGCTTTTACCCAACTGTTTTCCTAGTTAACAAGAATCTGTGATTTGGATAATAGTCTATGTAACTTAGAAAATCCACTTTAGTTCAGTGGTGAGTGTCCCCACCTCTCACGCAGGAGACTGGGGTTTGACCCCTGCCAGGGAGGCAGTGGTGCCGTTTAAGAGTTGGACTCTATGATCCTTGTGGGTCCCTTCCAACTCAGAATATTCTGTGACTCTGTGATATATAATTACCACAAAGCTCCAATGCTTTTCCTCTCTGAGTTGAAAATGCAACTGCCTAGTCTACTGCTACAGGAAAAATAACAAAACTGTGGATGTTCTGCTCTGATTCATTCTTCTTTCACACATGCCTAAAAGGTTTTGAAATCTGATAAGGATTCAGGCCCTCTTTGTAGCAGTAAACAAGTGCAAATAATAGAGCCATGTGTATGTGTGTTGACTTTTTGTTTACTCTTTTAAGCTGTCTTTGATCTTATTGTGGCTTCTGGCAAGAGAAACAATCAGCATGTACTAGAGTGATGTGTGCCCTGTTTGGGGGAGGCTCTGCAGGGATCGACCACTGCAGGACCCCAGGCTGATACCAGGAGATTTTTGGAGACCAACACAGGAGAGGCAAGAAGGCTGTCCCAGCCATCTCTCTGCCAGCACAACTCTTTCTTACCACTTGATGATGTACTTATTTTATCTATTTTTTTGCTAGTCTCTTTGTTGACATCTTAAAGCTTTGAGGAGGGTGAGTTTCTTCCAAAGTGTGCAAGATTTTGATGAGGTATAGGATCCCCTTGTCCCTTTGATGGAAATCTTATGGATTTTCAGATTTCCTGTAATGGTGTTCTTGTAATCATATTTCCTGTAATCTTCTTCTGATCTCCAGCCCAAATCTCCTCTCTCTACTGACAAGTTCCTTTTCTTACTTCTCTACCACTATTCAGTCTATTCTGCTGCTCCAGCCCTGCCATAAGATCCCCTTATCTCCTCTTCCCTTTTGAATTCCCTGTGCCACACGTAATGTTCCTGGCAAGGTAACGTTACAGGAAAGATAATGTCTCACCTTTAATCTGGTGTGTGGCAACTGCTGATTAAGATGATTTAAGGGAAATCAGTCAGGACTCAAGGTAGTTGCTTGCAAGCCATAGAAAAGGGTTATTTTTGGCCCAAGATACAAGGAAAGAGGAACAGCACTCTTCTCAAGCTCTAGTGACTTGACCATGCTCATATTTGTACATACACTTGCACAAGTGCAATTCTGTGTGTGTATTCCATTTTTTTAATTCAGTCTTTCTGGAAATAAATTATAATTCACTTTCCAAGTAAAAACATCTATATTTTTATAATTTTTCCCCTCATCTCTATGCCAAGTGTATCTTGGCTCTACCCAGAGACCTGATTAAAAATATTAAAACACACTTACCAATGTGCAGTGGCTACATTTATAGCATCTGACTTGAATGTTTGTTTCACAGTCTGGGTTGTAACAATCTGATTCTCAGACTGTGATTGACGTCAGTTTAATAGGAAAATTCAAATAGAACCTGTATTAGATTTTCACTATTAAGTTAACAATCAAAACTTCTTACAGATGCCTTACGTAGACAAGGCTATTAAAAGAAGTATTACATTAATGAAAATCAGGCCTTCAGAAACAGAGATTAACTTTTTAAAATAATTTTGTTTTTCATTTTCTCATTCGCAAAAATACTTGTTTTTTAATAGCACTAGTGGTTTAGATGTTAAGTATTGAGAGGAGACAGCTCTTGGCCATTTGTGGTCTTGTTTCAAATCCCCTAGATTTTCAGAGCTGGAGAGATGTTCCAAAAGTGTTCATTTGGCAGATTTCATTGCTATCAAAGTCAAATTTCCTCCTCTCTTTTTGTGGCACACCATGTTTATCAGCTTTCCTTAACCTGCTCCGTCAAGGTCCTCACAAGGTACTGATGTAACCAGAAAAATTCTGGAGGTACCAGTTTGGGTCAAGACATCTTTCAGGGTTTGCACCACCTGTACTGGTGGGCACCAGTCCCTGCCTTGAGGCCTGTGCAGTGTACAGCAAGCAAATTGTGGAGAGAGGAAATAATGTTGTTGTCCTTTTAGAAGTGGATAAATTCTGGCATAGACCAGGTAGATGACTTGCCTGTACTTAAATAAGGAAATTCAAACATGGACTTAAAGGACTCAGAGCATTTTGCCTCCCCTGGAGCAGCAGAAAGGCACAGATGTTATCTCCAGCCCTGAGTGGAGTTAACAAAGCCTTTGCATTCATGCTCCATTCCTTGATGAGGAAAACCAGAAAGGTGTCTTGAAAAGAGGCAGTAGTGGTACTCAGCAGGGATAGCTGGGATCCCTTTGTGAGTTTCAAATCCACAGGTACATTTGTGCTTTTGCCCTGGAGGATAGAAGTGAGTGTCGACCCGCTTAAGTGCCCAAGGTGCCCATAATGCAGCCAAGAGTCTTGAGGAACACATTCAGTGTAGGTAGCTCAGGATGTAGCTGCAGGTTGAGCTCTGGGTGCTGAAAGCCTGAGACAAGAGGCCAAGAGGCCATGAACTGACCACCCTTTGCACAGCAAAGGGCATGGGGACCTGTGGCACAGCCAGGTGGCTGGACACTGAGAGATACAGCAGTAGCCAAGGACTCCAGGCTTGAATTGTGAATATAAAAGCCCAGGAGGCTCAGTCCCAGTTCAGGTGGTGTGAGTGTGACTGCCAAAGTGGCTCCTGGATGGTCAGATAAGGAAGTTTCCCTAAAAACAGAGTAGTGTTACAATGGCACCAGTTCTGTTTGCCTGTAGGCTTTGGATTGTCCCCATCCTATAACCAAAACACAGGCCCAGCCCAGCCTGCTTGTGAAGCTGAGGCTCTGCGTGCACCAGTGTATTTCTTTTTTAGTTTCATTTTGTCTTTGCCAGCTGAAATAACAAGACTTTTAAGACATAGCCACATTGTGCTACTGTGGTTCAGGGATTTATATTACTTTAGCAGTGTTAGGCAGGTATGTTGCACAAATGAGCACAAAACGTGGCATTAAGGGCTTTGTAATGAACTTTCAGCATGTAATAAGGACAAATGGAGGATGCTTTCCGTTTGCCCTCCCTCCACCCCTTCTTGAGAGCCTGAAGTTTCATGAGGTGTGTTTTGGATGAATGTTGACTTGCTTAAACACAGTTATTTTACTTGTCTGCTGCTGAGATGACAATGTTCCCTTGAAATGTTTGTCAGCCGGAAGTAACTGACAATTATTTCATGTGTGCAATGTTTATCTGCGTGGTGTGCAGTGTGACGGCTCAGAAGTGACACCACATTCAGTGTGAATCTCACCGTTCCTCCCATCAGCTGTCCTGTTAGCCTGCAACATTTTCAAAACACTCAGTGGTTTTTACATGTGAACAAAGGCTCTCTGTTTGAAGTCACACTAGGTAACCGGTGTTCCTTAGTCTTTTTCATCCCCTGGAAGGAGAGTATGCAAAAGCACATTAGGAACTGGGGAGTAGGGCTTTATATATTAGTAAAAATTGAAAGTACTGTTTTAAATTTTGACCACATCCGTTTGCAGGAGATCTTGTGAAAGTTCATACATATTTTTTTGAATGGTTGAAAGGACCAACACACAATGTGACTTGAGGTAAATACATCACAGGGCTTTTGACACAGTCCTGCCAGAGTAGTTGAGCACTGTTGTCTTCTTGATTGTTGCTATTTTGTTTGCAGATTCCCATGAAGAGAATCTCATAGCCACGAAGATCAGTGTTCTAACCTAAAACACCTTGGAGCTTGAAACGGTTTTTAAACCTTTCAGAACGTATAATCATCTGTGATTAATCTTCTGATGATTTCTTCATGCAGTTACATAGTCAAACTCTAATTGGTGCTTTGACCAAGGGTGAGCTGTTATTTGAGGCAGGTAATGCATGTGTTGCAAAGGCACTTCAAATATAAACTGACTATAGAAATTAGTGGGGAGGCACTAACTAGGAAAGTGTTCAATAGCGTATTTGCTGTAAAAGACACAAATATCAAAAGGCAAATAGTCAGTCTGATGGCAGGTGGGAAAAGTTGCTTTTTGTCTGTTATATTCTGCTTTGGGAAAAAAAACCCAAATAACAAACCCACAACCAAAAGCCTTTTCTCCTGCTTACTGCTTACAGTAAAATGCAGATTGATCTGTTTCCAAGTCACTTTGGCTTTCTGATTTTCATGATTAAACGCAGCACTTTTCATTATAAAGTCAGAGACAAGCTGTAATATGTTTAGTATTTCTCTTTCTTTTTACAAAGTTAATTCTTTGAATTTTTGGCAAATTAACAGTTCATTTGTCAGTGTCACCTTAATCTACAAAACTAGATAGTAAGCAGTTCCTTCATTTACTTTTTCTCCTCTTTGTCTAAAGAAATAGACAAAATAAAAGACAAATTGCTGCAATCTTTTCTGAATTCAACCATATTTTCCATATTACAAATGTTGTTTTCTGTGTTTATAGGGTGGTCTTAAGTTTTTGCAGCAAAAGAAGTTTCTGAAGTATGTAAGCATTGCCATGATGGAGTTTTCCTCTATACTGACATTTAGGTAAAGTGCAAAATGCAGAGTCTTTTATTAGTAATCCAGATGCCTATTTCAAATGTGGCTGTGGATTTTACTTACTGTGCTTGGCATAACAAGACTCTTCTAGGTCTGAATTATTCCAGCCTTAAAAAAAAAAATCCTAACAAACATTGCAGCTGCTTTGACTGAAAATCCCCTTCTTTCCTATTAGCAGCTGAGATTTATTTTTCTGTTTAACTAGCTGGATCTTTTGTTTGTGAGAATTGGCATCCTGCAGTGGCATGGTGTGTGTCCAGCAGTGAATGTGAACCTGCATTGAAATGTCAGGGCAGAGATGGCAGCGTGATTTATTATTGAACTGGGCAACTGCTGAGCTCTGTGAAGCTCGGGCAGCCCACAGAGGTTCAGGGATGGGTGACCTGGGGTTTCCCTCTCCTCCTGCAGAAATGAAATCTGGGGTAGAGCCAGACTGGAAGGTCTGTGTCACAGTTGGGTGCTGCTCGGGGGGTCTGGCACGGTCTGATGTGTGTGAGGCCTCGTGACTCCATCTGGACCTGGCCATGGACCTGCGTGGGTGGCTCCGGTCAAGCCCAACTTGTACCGTAGGTGTTTTATCAGCAAATGATTTTAATAATGGCATTTTTCTTTTGCAGTGTGGGTAATGACGCAGTTGTATGTTTTTAACATAATTTACAGCAAGCATATTGACAGGGTTGTGTTTTTCTTCTTTTCCTAACCTGGCTGGCTGCAGTGCTGCTTCAGTTCAGTGCAAAAATCCGAGTTGTGGGTGATATAATTTGACAGTCCAGGCTTCCCAGCTGCTGATCTCTGGTGATACATGAGCCACCTCCAACCAGTGAGGGAAGGCTCTGTGCCACGGCCGCCAGCTGAGCTGTGGCAGAGGTGACCTGGGCTTCTGCAGAAGTGGATTCCCCTTTGCTCCCTGCAGCTACTGTGGAGCCCCAGACAGCGCTGGGACCTGTTTCGTCTGCTCAGGCAACAGGAGTGGAGCCAAGTATATTGTCAAAAACAGCCAGGTGTGAGGTGATGCTGCGTGAAAACTTTTGAAGAACAAAATGTGTAGCACTCAGACTATTTTAGGTGATCAGAAGCTCTGTTACCCAGGGTGATCACAATAAAACAACACCTGCCATCACAGAGATCATTCTGCTTTATTCCATGTTTTTCAGGATGGTAGCACGCTTCCAGTACTTCCTAGGTCGTCTCTGTATGTGTGTGGTGATGTCAGCAGCTTGGGGAATTAGCTTTGCTGAAATTTACATCTGCTGACTCATCTGTTTAAAGGAGGTGATTCTTAATTTTCAGTGGGTAATAATTTTTCTCCCCTCCTACAACATTTGAGGAGAAAGAGATGGTTATGAGGTTTAGCAGGGGCTACCACAGTACAGGGTTTCCTTGCAGTCATTTAACTTACTGCATATTTTTATATACAGAAAGCCTCAGTTTCATGGTTCTTCTTGGACCTTGTCCGACTTGTGCTGTGAAAGTACATTTCAGCAGAAGCCCTTTTAGAATATTTATTTATTTATAGTATCCAAGAGTTCTGCATGTGGTATCCTGCATCCTCACGAGAAGAGTGGTGGCTGTGGTGCCTTGGCACTAAACAATGCCTTGATATCTCTGTTTGGGGTTTTTTCCCACTGTTTTTTCATTGGTGTAAGTGAAAGCCCCCTCTGCTTTCCTGCTCTTAAAATCCAGTTTTGCTGCTCTTCTCTCCCTCCTCCCAACACCCCTTTGGGAACAAGAAGGAATGGTGTCTCTGGCAAAGAAACAGGTAGGGTTTGGTTGGTAAGTGGAATTGATTTAATTAAATCTCCTTTTCAGTCTCATAATGGAGTTATTCAAGAAGGCAGAGGAGTAGGAATGTGGCTTCTGAGTCTTTTTTTTTCTCTCCTTTCTCTTTCCTTTTTCCATCTCTGCAGGCAATGGGAGTAAAACAGCTTTCTAAACAGGATGCTTGTTTTACCCCCGATGGTTTAAAAAATAAACTATGTTAAAATTTAAATTAAGTCTTATTACCTCATGTTTGCATTCCTGAAAATACGTATTAGGGCAACTTCAATGCATGCATTGCATTTGCTCTAGACACATGCCTGTGTGACAGCAAGGACTGCAGATCACTAACACCCCTTGAAAACTCAGAAACATTGAGCAATATAAATTTAATTTCTGCATAGAAGGCCTGTTTTTCATCCTAGTCAGCTCGTGGTCTTGTATTACTAGTTCTGTTCTCAGTGCATTTTGGGTTTGTTATCTTGACAATCGATGTCAATACTAACATTGCTCAGAGCTGGACTTGGAATTTTGTAGGAATGTTTTTTTTATTTCTGGAG
This sequence comes from Pitta sordida, assembly GCA_013390025.1. Lineage (NCBI taxonomy): Eukaryota > Metazoa > Chordata > Aves > Passeriformes > Pittidae > Pitta > Pitta sordida. The sequence continues at coordinate 36,734 of WEKX01015805.1, read as the reverse complement.
CCAGAGTATTTTGCAAGACTCATCAGTTTTGATAATTTTTTTTCAGGGGAAAATGGAAGAGAGTTCTGAAGAAATTGGGAGGGAAAAGTGTGTGCACTTAAGCATGCAGATGCGTGGTAGGCAGTTAAGGGACTGGCCTCAGATGTGGAAGACTTGGTTCAGCTTCCTGGTCTGCATGGTACGGAGTAATGTGGGATGGAAAACTACTCTCTGACCTTTGAATTGGGTGGAGTAAAAGCTCAATCAGTGGTTTCTTATTGCTAGGAGATTGCTCTGACTAATGGTTTGCTTTCTTGAACTGGAAAGCAGGGATTTTTGATTTTCAGAATGAAGTTGTCACACTGGAGTCAGCTGTAAGCATTAGGCAGAAATACTGGTCTTTCAACAGAGGGGATGAGTCTTGGGAATAAATCTGAAGGAATTTACAGAGGAGTAAGATAATTGTTTATAGTACTTATAGAGTGCCAAAGAATATATGTACACCCTGTGACATGGGTAAATCTAAGCTGACTTTCATACCACAAACAATAAGACTGTTCTCTGACCGAGCAAAACAAACCCTGGTTTACTTTTCAACTGCAATTTTTTAGATATTTGAACTAGGTCTGTACTACAGTGCATCAGGCTGAGAAGATGTATTCATGGGTCTTATAAGATGTGTATGTCCATCTGCAGAGGGCAAAAATGAATGCAAATATCTCATGCTGTAATGCTTGCTGGAAAAGGTGACTTCCCATTTAGTTTGCTTCTGTTGTGATTGTTTGATGTTGTCCTGGGAAAACAGCTGCCCTGCCTATGGACTGCTGTGAGTTCAATGGAAAATTGTGCTCTCTGACTTAATGTAATTTAAACTGAACAACCCTATGCACATGTTATGGCACTGCTCCAACAATATGCTGTACCTCATCCATTTCCTACATACTTGCTTTTGTGGACATCTTTTAATGCCAGAGTAATTGTTATTCAAGTTCTTGTCTTCACATCTCCGTGCAGGATTTGGAACAGTTCACACATACAGAGTCATGGAACAGCTTGCTCTCTATTTTAGAATTGAGCAAGGACAATGATTTACTCAGTGTCTGCAGTTCATAGTAGTCTGTTCTCTAGTCCACATAACTGCTTACTGACACAGTAAGTTGAATGTTGACATTGTAAGAATCCTGACTCCAGTGTAATCATCTCTGTGCAAATCCTCTGACAGCATCAGGTTGGTTGGTTGCTTAGAGTTGTTGTAGATTGGTGATTTTTCTTAAATTTTTTTTCCCTCAGTGCTAACAAGTCAATGCATATTCCCTGTGTGTACATGTTCCCATATTGTGCAATACATACAGTGCTTTTCTTTCCTTGGGGAAATGGTCCTAACTGTGTAACTAGAGGCCTTATAAATGCTGTAGAACAGCTGTGCTCAACACGGCAAGGACTTNGCTTTGATGGAGAATTCAGCCTTCTCTATGCAACACCACATTCAGGGATTTCGTGACTCATTTGTAGTTGGAATACCTACTGGGGCAGTACGAGAGGCTTGGATGCCGTGAAATGAATCACCATGACAAGCTCTACGTAAGAGCTGTTTGGTAAATGTTCTGATACAAGAAAATGCCAAATGAAACAATTCCTTCCTTTCTTCCTTTGGCCTGAGAAGCTACTGCCCTGAAGATGAAAGAAGTTGATTGTTAATTCCTTAGACATGTTAAAAAAATAATAAAAAATTGAGAATGCCTCAGGAGTAGGTGCTGCTTGCACTGTGGTATTGCAATCTCAGTAGAAAAGGCTGGGCTTGATCACTGGCTTTAACATTCAGGCTGCAATCTACATTGACAATAATTTTTTTGTGGGAGGATTGAAGTGTTCTTGTGAGTGAAATGGGTAAAATATTTTTAAATAAATTCCCATTAGTGCGTTTGTACTGTTAGAAGGCAGAGCTCTATCCCATTCTGTATGACTTTTCCAGGTGTGGTCAGTAGGGTTTGATGCCACAGAGAAGGGAGAAGAAACCTGGCAGCACGTTTGAAAATAGATGGAAGTTTTTTTGAAACAGTTCTGTGGACTGAATAGATCCTCTTCAGCCAGCCAGGCTTCCTGGGATTGCAGCATAACAGTGAGGTGGCAGCATATCCCTCTCTTGTCTTCAGTAGTTAACTTATTTAGCCAGCACAGTGGTCTGAGTGAATTTTGGTAAATGTTTCCATTACTGTTATATAGCTGCAGTGTGCTTTACTCAGCCATCATAATTATATGGTATTTTTAAATTAACTGCATCTAATCTGTGTTTCAGTAATGGGAGTTTAACTGAAGCATTAATTTGGCCAAGCTGTGATTACGCATATCTTAATGTAATGATCCATACATGCGCGCACGTGCTCTCTTGCTTGCACTTTGGTCTGTTTCTCTGTCTCTCATCTCTAGATGCTGTGTTGCTCGTTGAGCTTCAGTTCTGTAACTTGAGTTTCCTAAGGCTGGAAACTGTTTAGAAAAAAAATATATTTTCTTCTTCTAAATGAAACCACAGAAACATTCAAGCTTGACAAAGTGTATCTCAATTCCTTTCATAACTACTAGGAAGAAAAGGAGTTCTGATGAATAATTTACTCTTCTGGTGGAGGGGATGAGGCTGGTTGACTTGCTGGCCTGCTGCATGGTGTGTTGTTCATGGGTTGACAGGATATTCTGAGTTGCTGTGGTCATCTAGTGCTACCAGGTAAAAACACACTGCATCATGAAGCACCTAACCTAGTTCTAAAGGGAATTTTCAAAATCACGTAATACCCATGAACCAGGTGGTGAGATTTAAAGCAAAGTCAGAAAATAATTTGAAATCATTAAAAAGCAATGAAGAAATTTTTTAGGCAATGGAATAGGGTTTTTAATAATAAAAATCAATGGTATTGGCAGTGCAGATAAGGCATTTTAGTGAATTCCCACAGAGGTACCTTAATTCTCTGCTTGTCCAGGGATAGGTGATAGATACAAACCTGAAAATGGACTGTGGTCTGGTTCCTTTGCTCTGAGACTACATAAATATTTTGTTTCCTTTTTAATATTTTATCTAAGAAGTCTTTTGATAGCAGATCTGTGTCGCTCCCCCTCATCTCCTGCACTGTGGTCTAAATTAACCCATGAAATAGTTTTATGACTTCTTATATGCAGAGAAAAGAAATTACTTCGGACTCATCAAATGAATGATCACCTTCAGGAAAGCTACAGAAAGAATGAGCCCTGTAATCTATCACTTTAGTGAGGAATAATTTAAATCTGGAAAATATTGCCATTAGAGAGAAAGTACTGCAGAGTAAAAATTCCCGAGGAGTTAGCAGTTAGGAAGCCAGCTTAAAAGAAAAGAATCATGAGGTTTTTTTGGTTTTGTTTTTGAATTTTTTAAATATGGAAAGAATTTTTTCTCATCTTCTAGTTTCTGAGCCTCTAATGAACCTGCAAGTCATGTTTTCAAGCTTTTTATTTATTTTTATTTCTTCACAGGCATGAGAACTTGAGATATCTTTTAAAATAAACAAAACAAAACTCCTGCAACTGAGATCTTTGGATTCTCATGGAGTCTTACACTTCCAGCAGCTGGAGCTTCAGGAAAAATATGAAGCTTGTAATAGTAGTCACCCCACCCAAATGGGTTAAAGTCTGGACTTCCATGGGATTGCACATTTCAATTAAATGCAAGATACTGTAATGGGAGCAAGGTCTTGAGCTGAGTTCCCATTACACATGCTTATTCAGACGGACAAAAATTCAAATAAGGGAGTACAAAGGAAGTGAGAAGCATTAGGAGAGTGAAGTTTGGAGAAATTCTTTCTTTGGTTGTTATCATTCCGTTCCTTTCTTCTTAGCATCTTTGCTTTTACATTTGTGTCGCAGTTCTGATTCATCCCATTGCCTTTGCTTCTAGAAATAGAGAAACCCACAGATTCCTGAGCCTCTAAACCCAAGGGATCTTTTCTTTCTGTCTTCAGTTCATAACTCACAGCTCCTCTCCCTCCTACCTGGTGCCCAGGACTGTCACAAGCCACTGCCATAAGGTGGCTCATCCCTCTTGAGCACATTTTGGAACAGGTTACAAGCACCATGGGCACAGCATGTTTTTCAGTAAGAAATATGTCTTTAGGCCTGTGATATCTTGGGCAACAATTTGGCTAACAGTCGAGAAGCAGAACAAAGCTGTTCCCAAGTGCAAAGTAGCATTTCTACTTCTTTAGCTGGAGTGAGCAACTGCTGTGCAGTCAAACTCTCACTTCTGCATTCTTTAATGAGCTAAGGCACAGATCAATGTGTGAGAGTATCTCAGAAAGCTTCCATGGCAATCACTTGGGTTGATGGAGACTGATCTGTGGCAGTGAACTGAACTGGAGTTGTGGGATGAAGTTGGTACGTTTAATGTACCCTGTCATGTGGGTTGTTTAAGCAGATAGTAACTCTGTAGTCTTTTGTTTGCTTTCATCTAGGAATTCAGTAAGGCACTTCTTTTGTGTACTGAAAGTGAGTTGCTTTGTTTTCTAATATGTACGTATTCTTCCTAAAAAATCAGAAGCAGCAGCATGCTTGCAATGAGTGCTCAGAATATCAAACAATCAAGCCTGACCAAGAAATGCTTTGTGTTTCCTTTGTAGATGCTGTTGTTGTGAGAAAACGTACTGATTTGCAGAGTACTTCTGTCCAAACCCTCCTGGTAGTTTGGGAGTTTCTGTGGGTTTTTTATGTCTTTAATTTTTCTTTGCCCTCTACTTTTTTGCTGCTGTTTGTGACAGAAGCCTCTCGAGTCTTTTCTTGAGGAGGACTATCTGCATTGTTAGTGGAAGATAATCTTGTGCATGAACCTGCTTTTCCTTGTGGGAAAAGAATTCTCAACTGGTTTTGGTACTTTGGTTGGTAGTGGGTGTTTTTTTTATTTATTTTTTTTTCATCTGTTGCCTTAGCATGACTAAAAGAAAAGACTTAGTGTTGTGTACTTCAGAATTGCTCCACATTAAACTTCATAAAAGGGATGGCCCTGTCCGCTTTGTACTAGAAGTATTTGTTCATTTAACGCAGAGCATTAAATGAACAAATAAAAAGTCTATATGTTGTTATCCGTACGTGGCTGAACTTCCTACAAATCTCAAGACATACCAGAGCTGAAAGGGCAGGATGATTAGCACATTTTATTAATCCTCTTTGGCACTCCTCATTTGGGATGTAAAATACGTAATAGCAGCAAATGACCCATAGCATTGCTCAGAAATCTTAACCCCAAGAGCAGCTGCTTGAAATGGCAATTGCAGCCAGGACGGGGAGTGGAGGGCTGTGTGCTGCAGGTACCTCATCAGCATCTGTGCTCCTGAGGATGGGGTCCTGAATGAACATCCTAAAAATGACTGCAAGCTGAGTAGCTATCTGAGTAGATGAAAGCGAGGGAGCAGAAAAGGGGCTGACTTGGAGAAGTGAAGCATTTAAGCGTAATGCGCTTTTATTTAGTCTTGGTGGTGAAAGACAACGGCCAGCCTGTGATTAAATTCTGGCAGGGCAGCCTTACAGTTCCTTCCCCGACCTCCTTTGAGGCTGGCCCTGTTGCTCTGCCTGTCTTCCTGGCCTTTTCACTTCCCCTGTTTCGAAGTCCTGCCAGGAATAGCACATTTTATACGATGCCAAATATATAAATTCCTCAGACCACTCGGTTTGGGAGGAATGCACTAATGGTGTGCCTGACTGAGTTTTAATCTGGGATGTTTTTAATTTTCAGGCCATATTAATTTGTTTTGATCTGGAAAATACAAGATTCGTTTCAATTCTCCATTTTATTGCTTCTTTTAATATTTATTTACTTTTACTTTTCTTTCTTTTAAACAATTAGGTCTTTCCAATCTGCAGTCACACCTCCTATTCCTGTCTTTGATAACTAATAAAGAAGCTGTGTAATGCAGTAGACTGTGAATCCCCTTGAGATGGCAAGATCAACATGTGTATTCTGGTTGGGTTGTGTCACACATGATTTTTATGCCAGCAGCTGTTTACTAAACATCCAACTGGGACTTATCTTCAGATTGTTAGCACCTATTCAGAAATGCTCTCTGCCGTGGAATCTGATTTGGGGGTTTTTACTGTTTTATTGGCTCTTCTTCTTGGGAAAAGAAGGTAGACTCCAAACTGAGGGAGTGATGGAGCGTCCTGTGGTATGTTAGTTTTTCCTTGACATAAAGTCTAGTTTTAGAAATTCCCTTAGTTTTTTCAGAGTTTTTTTTTTTTTTATTTTACACTAATGTCACAGATAGCTGTTACCACTGCTGTATCAAATTCTAGTGTGAAACAATTGACATCACTGACTGAAGCTGCTGCTAGTCCAGTCTCAAACTGAATGGGAGATAACAATTGTCAGAGTGCTTCTCCCGAGCTCCTAGAATTTCCATTTCCATTTCTGGATAATATTTTGACCATACTAGAGTTGCTCCCCCTCCTCTCGTGTAGCTTTTGTCTGTGTTAACTCATTTCACACAAACATCTTTGCTTTTTAATTATTAAAGGTTATGCTTTCTTCCCAGTAGCTGTCTTTCCTGCCTGACTGCTGTAACAGGAAAATGTGACCGTGCCAAAACTTCTGCTGTGATGCCATTAGCAAGTCTTTGATGAAACTGCACTGGTCAAGCACATTTGTTAAAGCTCTATATGCCTAGATCCACGGACTGCATGGATCGTGCCCTCTCAAAGGAAGGCTGAACAGCCTCTCTGCTCCAGCAGCCACCATGGTGTGCTTGGAAACTGGAAGTTGCTTTGCTGGTTGTAGCAATATGCACAGCAACCAATACAGAAATATGGTCACCAGTAAGTTTTCTTTCTGCTTCAAAAGGTGATGCCAGCACAGCCAGTCAATACCTGGAATTAGGAGAGGCTACTTTAAAGTGGCTGTAAGTCAAGGACCTCTGCAGAAGGGATGTGGATAAGTCTTTGGTTCCTGCATGTCAGCTGGATTTTTGTGCTGCTCTAGTTATATCACACATGTAGTTGATGGGGTCTTTTTTTTTTATTTTTTCCCCTGTTTTTTCAATAGGCCCTTTCCCAGCTCATGATATAGTATCAACTCTGTTTAAACTATTTCTTAGAAACTAGAGATCATTTGCTGGTTTTAGCCTTCACAGACTACTGACTAGTTGTTGATGCAGAGACTGCATGCTAGGTGCCAGTACAGGCTTCGTATTGGCTGGTGGAGAGAGACAAGCTCTGCTTTGTTCTGTCCTTTTCCAAACCGTCCCACCAATATGGTGGGTGGATGGCAGAAACACGAGCCCTGTGTAAATGAAACCGCTGTGAGGAGGGTTGAGGGATGGAGAGCTGGTGGCCTGTGAGGAGGAATGGATTGCTGAAGGGCAGTGGAAACCTGGTGTCCTGAGTTGTGCAGTAAGGGACAGTGGAGAAAGGGATGTGTGTGTGTATTAAACTTTCAGCATTTCCTGAAAGCAGCTAATTGTGACAGAAACTTTGCCCCAGACTGTGGCAGATCTGCTGAATGTTGTGAAAACCAAGGCTGCCTCCATGCTTCCCATTATGTGGTGGGAGGACGAAATTTATATTATTTTATTTTCTAATTGTATATCCTGTTTCTGTAATGATGCTGGTGGTGAGGCCACTATAATAGGTGAGCAAAACAATGTTGCCTGTGCTTTTGTCCTGCAGAAATTACCTGTTTACAATACATGGAAGGTTTAGTACAGCACATTGTGACCTTGCACGTTAGGTAATCATGTAAATGCCTCTGTGGCGCCTGTTAAATGCATTTCTGTGCTGTTTGAATTTGGTGGATGGGCTCATTCCTTCTAGTCTGCATCAGATGACAATACCAGGGAAGAAACACACTACTGGTAGTAGGGTAAGACAGCACATTTGGAAAAGCTTTTGAGCTGTATGCTCATCTAAATTACAGATGTCCCTCTGCCAGGTTATACCATTTGTGCGGTGGGGGAGGATTTTTCTCCCTGGAAAAGTCTAAGATGACTTGTCCATGTTTATTATTTTTGTCTATAAATTCATAAACATTGGAGCAGTGGTGGTAAGAATGGGTATGCAAGTTACAGCCCATTTTTTTCCAGAGATGTCAGGCCAATCCCTTGCCTTAGGAGGCTGGGACCATGTGTGTCTCAAGAACTGGCTCAAGTAAAGCAAAGACTAAATTCCTTGAGTGCTTGCTATACAGCCCTGGAAATCAGCATCACTCAACTGAAAAGACAATTGTAAAGCATTCCAGTCTTAAAGTTTACATACTACAAAAAAAACCTAATCAGATTTTGTGTGGCAGAGCTGCCTTATGAGCCATCTTGGAACAGGCTGGTGCCCTTCCAAATGGAGCAATGGCAGTAGAGGGATTTCTTTATCCCAGGACCTTATACTTCTGGTGCTCAAGTCACAGTATGCTACCCTGGGGCAAATCCCTTGTTATCCAGAAGAAGGATAATTTGGTTGAGGCTGTACTGACACGTGCTGGACAAACAAATGTTTTGACTGTGTGATTTTTTTCTGGCTCTTCTTTCTGTTTAGACAGAAAAGCTGAAACTGGAACCAGGCCACAGGGCTAACAAAGCCTAAGCCAATTGCCTTTTCTGTTGTACCACCATTTTTATTATTATTTTTTCTACTTAATTAATTTAAATCATGGTGAAATCAAACAGGAAAAGGTGGTGTTGAAATTTATTATCTCCTTTAATAAAGACAAGAATAGAATAGTTCTATCCCACTCTTCCCATGCTCAAAAAAAAAAAAAGGATGAAAAAGTTGGGTCAAGTTAGCAGAATTGTTTTACCTCCTCCATTGTGCATGCTCCTCTGCATGGAACTTGGAGCTGTATTACAGCAATTTACACTGTGACAGAAAGTGTTCAGAAGCCCTGTTTTGAGTAAATGTTTAACTTTTGATAAATGCTGTATTGTTCTAGCAAAACAGCAGTACAAACATGTCACCATTTGGTGCCTTTCCTGCATGCACACCTTGTTCTTCTGTGATGCTTTTGTTAAACTTGAGTGAAATCAAGGTACATTAGGTACTCCTCTGAAAGATAGACAGAATTCAGCCAGCACTCTTCATAGTCAGGTTCATCCTTGGTGTAAAATTTTAGCTGCCCATGGATGAATGAACTTGTCCTGTTACGTATCTCTTCTTGCTGGTTGTGTTTGAGAACAGATCCATTTTTCTGGGACTATCTCTTTTGTCCAGAAGTCTGTGATAAGCAGAGATAGCATCATATTGTTTTCTCTTCTGTTCAGATAAGACCAGAAGGTGGAGTGTCTGATTGATATAACTCAATGAAATATTGCTTTGGTAGTCAAAGGCTAAGATGGGCTGTGTAGAATTCTGAGCATCCCTGAAGGTCTGGGGAAGAGCTCTGATCAAGCAGATCAGCAGAACTGAGTTGCACTTGAGACAGGAAAATTAGGGATGCTACAGAGATCATGAAATAGAGCTTCTATTTCAGGAAAGGGAGAACGTTTGGTCTAGCCAGTGGTTGCCTCTGAAAATACTTCAAATATCATCCAAGTCAAAACCAGGACTGGCTATATGCATATTTACCAAGAGGAGAAAAGTAACCACCATGTAACCATTTTGCCTTTTGGAACATTCCACTGTAGGTGAAAAACATTGCTATCCTCCATGTCTATCAAAATTTCTCATGTCAAACTTGATTAGAGTAAGCAACTTTGAATCCAAAAGTACATCTAGACCTGGCAGCAAATGTGTGAGAATAACTCTATTGCACAGGTTTCTGTCATCTTCTTTCCCCTTCTGCTGTTGGGCTGTTGCTTCCTATTTTTTTTCTGGAAGGAGACTGAGAAACAAAGTACGTTCAGGAGCAGAAGTCAGAGCTACCTAAAGCAAACAGCTCGATCGTGAGGCACAAAAATGAGTGCTCATGAAAATGGACAGCTCTGTGCTTTAAGCCAAAGTTATCTGGTCGGATTAAGCGATGCCCTTGAATATGGGAAAAACTCTACTCCTGAATGGACACTGTGTATTAATGGCAGAATTGAGCTTTCCTGAATAGAGGGCTGGATGTGCTGAGAACAAGACAGTAAAGGTGAGAACCTGCAGCATATTCAACCAGTACAAGCAAGTGATGTAGGGAAAATCGTTGCAGAATTTCCAGAAAAAACATATCTTAATGACTTATGGATTTTTTGGTTCTTTGAACCAGTGAAGCAGTGCTTCAAGGTATTTTTTTTAAAGTTGGCAAATTGGTTTTTGTAAAATGAAAAATTTCATCAGCATCAAAACATTTTAAAACAAGACCACAAAGTTGTCTAGGAGAATTTTACCTTTTGCTCAAGAATCTGAAGCAAGCATAACCTTTTACAGCATGCTTTTTCCTGGGAATTTGGTGATGAATAATCCACATTAGTAATCCAAACCTTACACTTCTGCAGCAGTGTAAATATCACTAGAACAGAGCACTCTTTTACGTTGGGACATTTTTAATTTAGTCTTTTTTTTTTTTTTTCCCCTCATGAAAGCAGGACTGTGTAAGCATTGGTAACATGCATATGATTACAGTATCATGAAAAATTTCTCATGCTCCTTGTACTTCCTGAGTCAGCTGGTAGAGGTTGGGTGGGGGAATAGGTTTATCCAGCTGTTGTATCACCAGCACATGGCTAGTGCAGGTGTAGCTTCTGAATATATAGACTGAATGTGTTCTGCATCTGCATTTGAGTAGGCCTTGTGAGGCTGGAAGGCCTTGATTTGTTAAGGCCTTGAGGTGCTGGAAGCTTTCTTCCTAATGTTGATAGTCTTAATGTGTTGTGTGTTTTCTACACTTAAGTTTTGGTTGTATAAAGAAAAATAAGATGGTAAATTTGTGTGTATATTTTCTGGTCCAAATCAGTATTGTTCTGTTTTCCTGGATCGCAATGACGGCTTTCACTGTTTGGGAATTCCCAAGTCGAACTCCTCAGTCTCAGGCCTATGTAATGAAAACCAGTCTTTGATTTATTGTGGGAATGCACCCATGGATGTATAAAGAGGAGCATGTATGTGTGAAAGAGCTGTGGCTCAGATCTGGGGAAAGATGTCCCCAGGAACTTGAGACGCCAAAGTCAAACCTGCTGGTCTTCCCCTCACAGCAAAAGCCAGATGTGACTCTTTGATCTTGTGTTTATTAACATAAATGTGCTGCCTACACCTAATCAACAATCAAGTCAGAATAAGTTGCCTGTGCCTATCCATCCTGTCCTAGGAGAGGGATGGAGAACAGGAACAAGCAGTGATGGATTTTCTGCCTTAACACACTCGTGGGAAGCACTTAGGTGATGTACCTTGAATGGGATTCTGTGTTTCTGAAACATGCCTCTATTCTACTTTTTTACTGCATTTCACTGTCTGAAAGCTGTATACTACTCTGTTATACAGCCTGGGAAAAGCGTTTCTGGGCAAGCAGGACTGGGCCTTTAATTTTTCTAGCTGAAAGAGCAATAGTGAAACTGCAGCTTTGCTTCGCATACATGGTTTCTGCAATTAAGGGCTGCAGCTGTTCTACTTTTTTTGCCTCTGTGACGCAAATCAAAGTGCTGCAGCAATGGTGTTGCCTGAGGGAAGACAGAAAGCTACTTGCTTGCTTCCCCATGCTGATAACTAAGCAGTGATGACAAGAAACTGGGGCAAAGGAAAGTTCAAAAGCAGAATCTGAATATTATAAATGACTGGAGAAACACAGGTGCCTCTTCTTCAGCGCTAAATAGAACCGTGTGAATGTCAGAAGAAATAATCAGCTACCCAAAGGAAAAGATGTAGGGCTGTAAATTTTCTGTTGCTCGAAGGGATTCTGACATGTACAGTCACTGGGATCTGTATGCTATCAAATATGTTACAATCAGCTCCATTTTAAATATGATTAGTTTTTATCTAGTGACTTCAACCTTAAGAGCCTCAATTCTTTCACATGTGAATCCCCTTTTCACATCTGTTTTGGTATCAACCTGAATAGTGACATCTTATTCAGAACCCTAGTAATCTCCTTTCATGGGAGGAAAGGGTAAGGAAAGAGAGGTATTGAGAGCATGAGTGACATTACTTGTCTGAGGTCATGCAGCAAGCAGGGGAGAGAGTTTGGATGTCCTAATATCTTGAATCACAACTTGCTTTCTCCACTAACTTCTAAATTGCATTGTGTGGCCATCCTAAATCTGTGGATTTGTTTACTTGTGTTGTCTGAACTGAACTTCATAGATGATATGTTAAAAACAAATTTTGTAGGTTTGGTGTGGAACTAAAATGAGACTAGAGCTTTGTCTTATCATCAGAGGTACCTAANGCACTTAGTCTTGTTAAACCTCATATTATTGGAGTCTGCCCATTTCTCTAGCCTGTCAAGGTCCCTCTGAAGTGCCCTCCGACCCTCCGGCAGTTCAACCCTTGTGTATTCCTCCTGAATTATGCCACAACTCCCCACCCTATCTGTGCTCCCTCCTCATTTCTTTTGTTTCTTTTCTCCTGTGTTCTCAGCCCTGTTCCTCCTCCTCTGTTGTATCTCTTAGTACCAGAACCTATCCCTCTTATGCCTTGCAAGGATTCTCATGTCCTTGATTATTTAATAATCAATTTAATTTAATAATGTCCTTCTCTTTAAGGGTTTCCCACCATCTTCTTTCAGATAAAGAAAATAGTTGGACCTTATTTGTGTTTTCCATAACTGACTGTTCTAAGTGCTAAGGATGGAGAAGGAAGAAAACTCTGTTTTAATGCATAGCCCAATCACAGAATCACAGAATCACAGAATCAGTAAGGTTGGAAAAGACCTTAGAGATCATTGAGTCCAACCAGATCATCGAGTCCAACCAAGATTTACCTTGTCCATCAAAATGTTAACCTTTTGGAGCACCTCATGCAGTTTAATTCCATGATCTGGAGCAAGTTAGGAATGGTTGAGATCTTTGCAACAATTCTATGTGTTTAATGGGTCTCTCTAATAGTAGTTTTGAAGAATTTTATTTCCATTATCTTACCACTTGTCCGTTTTGGGGGACCTTGTGAGAGGGACAGCAAATGACACATCTATGATACTGTGGCCCCTCCAAACTCTCGAATTTTTGATCTGAAATAAGACAAGAAAACAGATTTCATTTTCCACATAGCTGGAATGATGTGTTTGTCACCCTGCACAGCGAGCATTCAGCCACCCATATACATAATCTCAGGATAAATAATGAAGAGTCAAATGTTGCAGATGTAACTTAAAATGAGCTGTATCATGGAAAGTGTTGGACCACTTTGAGGTTGATACCACTAGCCCTGCCTGTACTGCAGTTGCCTGTGAGTCAAGTACAGACTTGATGGTTCTTGCATCAACAAGAGAGAATAAATCCACATTTATTGCAAGGCTGGGATTTAAGAATTTTTTTAACACCAGTTTTGGGGATTTTTTTCAGCCAAGACAGAAAGAGAGTTTAGGATGAATAATTAACATCAAGCTAGCTAGTTTACAGCACTTTGCTTAAAATAAGGGAATAGTTTAGAAATATGTTTATATGTCTGCTACTAACAGTTTTATTAATAATAAAGAGGCTTGTTGATTCCTTTGCTGGAAACTGGATTTATGTCTTGGTTTTCATGACTGGGGAAATGCACATGCTTTATAATATTATATAATGGTACCTCTTGAGCAAGACCCACAAAAGTACTCAGGAGCTTTTCCGTCATCTGTATGTTATTGGGTAGCCCACAAATGACCTACCCACACTCGTAGTTATTCTCCAGTTCTAAAGCATCACAAGATTTTACCTATGGGATCCCTTTTCTGTAAATGCAATTTCCTCAGTTTGATACAAAAAGGGTCTCTGAATTCTGCAGTTCCTCATTTTGTTAGGTGTTGTCTTGCCTTAATGTGTTGCTGTATGAGCATCTTTTCACAAGTCTTGTCTTTTACAGTAATTTTTATACCAATGTTTAGTTTTTGTTTTCTACCCGACCCAGTTGTAACCATAATGGCAAGTGAAGGAAGGACTGGAGTTCTAACACTTTTAGGACTCCCTCCCTTGATGAGGAGATGTAGCTTCAAAATCTGGTGTATACTGAGTGTTTATTAATGATGTTTTGTAATATTTGTTTCCTGTCATTCTGCGGTCTTCAAATCAGTAAAATAATGAATACTCATTAAATCTGTATTGCCAAATCAATACTAAACCTAATAGTTCCTACTCTAAAATGCTTTAATATGAACTTCAAAAGCAGTATTAAAATTTATTGGTCATTCCCTAAAGCTGATTGATATGCTAGGGATTTTCATAGGAAAAAATACCTAGATGGGATGCATGGAGGGACAGGATGATTTCAATAAAATTTTGAACTTTTTCCTACTGTTTATAGTTACGATAATTGGGTGTTAAAGACCTTTCTACTCAGCCTGATGCTGACTCTCCTTCTTTATTACTTCCTGCTTCTAATCACCCTTGAACTGGATTTATCTTTGTCACAGACATATTATTCAGTACAAAAAGTCCTTGCCAATATTTGTAGGATTTTCCGGGGCTTTGGTACTAATTCATCAGTGGGCAAAATATTTGTGGTTGTATTTTTTGCACTTGTTGTTAAATGTGACTGAATGTGGAGTTCTGAAAGAACTTTCCATTCCTTCATGAAGACTAGGTTGTCACTGCGTCAGTCACAATCTCACTCTCTGCTGCCCATATGCAACTATAAACCTCATCTCTGTGATACTCTAGGGCTGTACAAGAATCTTCCACTTGTCTTGAGGGACTTATCTTTTATAAGAAGATAACTATTTATAAGAAGATAACTGTAAGAAGAAGTATATTTTGATTTGATTTGTCATTTATATTTCATTTGAATATAAGACCTTGTATTCTAAGTAATTTGAAATACTACTGCAAAGTGTTTTCCAATGCATGAGTAATGCCTTGAACCAATCAAGGTTTGCCCAATGTTTGATCTACCTCCAGACTATAACACTGTAATCTGGCCCCTTATTGGACCAGGTAAGGTCAAATTTGAGGTCAGATTTTGTAGACTTGTTCCCATGCTTGCACCTCAGGCTTGCTTTAAAAAACTATAAAAAGACATTTTAATTTTATTTTTTGAGGCATTATGTGTTTTAATGATGTAAAATTCAGTGTTAATTTTATAGGGTTTTACATAAATTCCAGTGATCTACTGAAGAAAAGCTTCTTACCTTTTTCTGCCTTCTCCTCTGACATGCTTCCCACTGTCTGAACAATGGGAAGTACAGTAAAATTATTCCTGTTACACCCAAGGAAGAGGAAGAATTCTCCTCTGGCTTTGACCATGACTGAAATCTGCATTCTTTATACTGTTGAATGTAGGGATGATTGTTGACAGTGTTCACTTGGGCAGTAGAGTTGCTTTGACATGGCAATTAGACAACTGTGTTAAACACTGCTCAAGAGCATCAGCTGCTTGTAAGATGCCATCCTCCAGTAGAGATGACAATAGCTGGAAAGAAAAATGCTGTAGAAACTGTCATTTGCCTGGGAGGTATTTTTTACAGTCTTATTTCAGCTTTGCTCTTGGCCTATGAGGAGGCCTGGCTTCAAGTACCCCAATTCTCTGTGTCTGTGCCTCTGTGATCTCAAATTTGGAGGATACCACTGATACCTAGATTTGGTTTCATGGGATGTCACGACAATGAGTTTCAGGTTTATACATTTGGTACCAAAGAAGAGGGTGTGGGAGACTGAAGAAGACTGCCATGCAGATTTGCCTCCTCAAAAAGAAGCCTAAAAAATAAGAGAGTAGTTAAGTCTTGTTGAAAAGACTTAGTGGTTGAAAAATGTTAGTGTTTCTGTTCAGTTGGAGGCTGGGATGCTAAGTGGAGGAGAGTTACCAGTAAAGTGCAGGAAATAATCCAACCAGTCCACTAAGATACTTTATTTACCTGTCAGATACTTACAGTTCAGCCTCATCTGCGGCAACCTGAACACAATGTATGTATCACATACTATAAGTAATGTTAGCTCTGTTGTGTAGATATGTTTCCATCATCAAGGATGTGGTCGTGCATGCCGGTTCTAGTTGAAGTGGGAATTTGGGAGATTCTTTGCAACTTGCAGGAAAAGCAATTGGTCTTAGTTCTGGCTTTATATCCTGTCTTTGGAAATTCAAGCAGTTGCATTAGCCAGCACAACTGAACTCTTGGACACTTGCATCTTGCATAGTATTTTTTCAGCTTCAGGCATTTCAATACTCAGCAGCTCTTCGAATTCAGTCTAGTAGAAGCAGGGAGAATTGGTATGCTAAAATGTCCTGTTTTCTAAATCTGAATCTGTTTATGTATGTTTTCAAAATAACTGTGCTTTTCTTTTTCTCTGGTTTTATGTGAACTGCAGCTAAAGTTGTTTTTTTTTCCATTACTTTCAATGTTTGGTATTTAACTTTCAGAGTGGTTTGTTTGTTTGTTTGTTTTTTCCTCTTGGATAAACTAGTGGGCAAGAACTTAAGAGTTGCACTCCATTCTTTTTACCTGATATAATATGTTAAAATACTGTCATAGAAGTATTTAGCGTAACTTTGTATTCCCATACTTGCTGTTTGACTACTTCAAATTTAGGATTCTTGGATTCTTGGCCCTTCAGCCCCTCTAAAAAAAAGTGGTTATGGAATAATTTATGAATCTTTATCTGTCTATCTGGGACAGGATTTTGAGGTAGCTGGAAAGAAACATGCAGGAATAATTACTACTCTAGTTTATTTTTAATTATTAATGTACTGAATCTTGCATAAGCACCAAGCATGGAAGAAAAGATGTTTTAGATGAAGTGTTTTGGGTTTTTTTTCACTCCTAGTGGCAGCCCTATATTTGCCTAATGGGATTTTAAAAATATTGTTATGCTATACTTGTATGAATGTAGTTTTCTTTTCCCCATACAAAATCCTATTAAAAATACCCAACTCTATACAGAAAGTAGCTCTTGGGAACCCTTCTTCAATTGTCTTGCACAGGTTTGGTACCTTTAGAAGGCCAAGGCCATCAGATCTAGAGACAGAGGCACATCTTGTCTTGGTGTTGCAAACAGTGACCCGCATGAGGGACCTTCGTCTGCACCCTTGTTTAATTTCTGTTGACTTCAGCGAAAACTTAGGAGAGCAGATGCAGATGGCCCTCCAACAGGGCTCCACAGTGCTAGAAAGAGAAAGAATATTTTTATGTTTTGGTGAGTTGGCCTTCTAATCTTCAGTTTTCACCATCTAATCTATTCCTCTTCCATTTTTTTTTCTCTTTTCCATTGTCTGTTGCTGTCCGGAACAAGTGATATTGTTTTCATTTAGAGGCAATGCTAAGTGCATCTTTTAAGTAGTTTGGCAGCTGTTTTCCCACATCAACCATACCACTTGTTTTTGCATGTAGCTGAAAGGAAATAGGTCTTGTAAAGGTACAGATTAAGAAGAAATAGAAACCATGCTAGGATCTTAGAGCAAGATTTTCATATTTCTTGAATGCAACAGCCAAAAAGATTAATCTTTGACTTGAGTGTCTCTATAAGCTCAAAGTAAGTGAAGCAGTAGATCAAGCTCAGAATAAGAGAGGTGATTACAAGGGGCAATAGTCCAGCGTATTCCCCCCTTCCTCCAACTGTGTTGATTTGAAATGCATTCACAGAGCTCCACATCTTGTTTGCAGTTCTTCATAATTACCAAATGGGCTCTGCAGACAACGGTAATCAGACACTCCATTAGTTCTTCTGCTTGCATTTGCATCTATTTACTTTACGTATTACAAGATATTTGAGAGGATTTGCAAAGTGTGAAAGCAAAATGAGAGGTGGGAATTTCATCTGGCTTTCATTTTTCACTGCCTCCAATGAAGTTTTTTAATGTCTGCTCCCAGATGTACATTTGAGTGTGGGGGGAGAAAGGAAGAATTTCCTCACCTAACAAGAAAACAGAGTTCAACAAAGTGCTCAGCCTGGCAAAAGCTGTTTGAGTGCACTGACAGTTTCATTGACTGTCCCTTTTGCAGTGACATGCCAGCCCCCTTGGAAATTCTAGTTAAGAGAGGTGAGTGAATACACATGGCTTTTGTAAGACAATGATGAATTAGTGGCCAGTTAGACCATGATGGTTCAGGAGTTACATGTGTTCTCGCCATCAGTGCCCCCAAGCCATTTATGTTCTGTGTCAGTGGGGTGCATCTGAATACCGTATGTCACAAAGACTAATGTCCTCTCTCTTCCTTCTAATGGGCATGGCAGACACCACGCACTTGGAAATTTCTGTGCCTGCCTCCGAGATAAACAGTAACAGGGCCTGCTAATTGTGTATGTTGTTAAACACCAGAGCTGCTCACTTGAAAGTTGGACCCCGGCGCTTAATGAGAGCCATTAAGAGAGTGAACAGTAAAAAAAAATTAAATAAAATGCGTGGTTTTGCCTGACATGGGACTTGGTGGTAGCAAGTTGGACGGGCTCTTGTCCAGACCTAGTGCTGCTTCATTGTCAGGAGAGAGGTGTTTAAGAAAAGGTTGGATGAAGTTCTTGGTGACATGACCTAGATATTAGGGTAGGATGAGGTGTTGGTAGTAGGATGGCAACAGGTCAGGTTAGGTAACAGGTTTGACTAGATTAGATTAGGTAACGGGTGATAGGTGATAGGTTGGACTTGATGATCTCTATGGTCTTTTCCAACCTTACTGATTCTGTGATTCTGTGATTCTGTGAAGAGAGGAGTACCCTAATGTTGAGAGTACCACATGATACTTTAGACACTTTTTTTCCAGAGACCACTGAAAGAATACTCTTGAGACCATGAAATTTCCCTCTTAACTGGGACTGAGAAATAGAATTCCTAAAAATCGGCCAGTATAGTGTGCAAAATTCACTCTGAGCAAGAGGTCAGGTTGCAATGTGTATACTTTGAATACAAGGAGTCCTAGTGCAATGTCTTTATGAGTAATCCAAGTGTTCTGAAGCAAGGCTTTGGGGCAAGCACCGAGTCGTCACATGTGCAGGGTGAAGTTAATTACAGGGGTGCACTCCGAATTTAGTGAATTTTGGAATTAATTAATCTCTGAATTAACAATAAATTTAAATGCTGCTACCTGCATTTCTACAGGCATTCCCTTGCTTCCAGTCTTGTTTATAGTAATAAATTTAGTGGAGTTTAA
The DNA here is from genome assembly GCA_013390025.1 of Pitta sordida. Lineage (NCBI taxonomy): Eukaryota > Metazoa > Chordata > Aves > Passeriformes > Pittidae > Pitta > Pitta sordida. The sequence goes on along the minus strand of WEKX01015805.1, from coordinate 17,644 downwards.
GGTAAATGGAGCTCTTCCATACTTTATTTCAGGTGCTGGATGTTCTGGGAAAGCCTGTGGCCAACAGCTGAATGAGCTGAATGAAAAGAAAATCTCAGCCATGTAGAGAACAAAACATATAGAACATGGATACATTTAATCCTTTTGTGCCAGTCTTGAAAAGACTATCCATACAGTAACACCTAAGATCATGGCTCTGTTCTTTAATGTTTTTGAAAGCATGAAAATTCCACTGTGCCATAGATGAGATGTTCATCCAGTGACACTCATCCTTCCATTCATTGATTGATAAATAAAAAGGAGGGTGTGTAGGTTTCTGGAGCAGAGGATTCTTTAACCAGAGTAGCTAAAAACTGGGAAGGCGGGGCATTCACCATGAAATGGAAAGACCAGAAAGCAGATGAAAAAAGAGGTGATCATTTCCAAACCAGGTCAAATGTACAAAAGCTCATATTACACTGTCTTATGTATCTCTTTGTCTGTGCTAAACCATTTAGGATTTTTAGGGCGTATTTGGCATGCAGAGGAGGGGTTCCCATTTTCAGTACCTGCTTTTGCTTAATGCTTGACCAAACACTCACAAAGAATTAGCAGGAATAGCCTAAAATGCCCATATATTAGAGAAACTAGAATTTAAACCTGAGAGATTTGAATGCTGTTATGGATGTACATATTCTATAAACCTTGGCATTTTTGAAACAGTGTTTTTGTTTGTACGTGAACTTGCTGCTTAGTAAACTTAATTTTCAGAGTACCACAGCAATTTGATCGGACGTAGTAAAATCTGAGTCCCTTTCTTTTGCTGCCTCTTAGAAATCTGACCTTCAAATCTTCTCTTTGCTTTGTTCTTAAAGAGAAATATTTTGTTTTATAGTAGCTGATTCCCTACTATGCATCGTGTCATTGCTTATTTATTCTTCAAAGCATCTTCTAGCCTTAAAGAAACTTCTTCAGTGATGTAGATCTTCATCCTCCTATTACAGGTGATTAAAACAAAGGGAGAGGTTAAATGACCCGATCAGAGTAATGCAATGAATCAGTGCTGCAATTCGGAAGGGGAGAGAGGGGGTTTTCCCATAAATTTGTTTAGCCTTTAGTCCGGTGATGATGAGCTGTGGAATTTGGTGCTATAATCAAATGTCCCTGGTAACTTTGTTTTGATTTTGTTTTTCCTCTCTGCCTATGTTGATGAGCACTTTTGCATTCCTAGCCTGTCAATCCTTAGTGCCTGGATCAGTTTTGGGAGGCTGAAGACAGTCTGTGCTGCTGGGCTGGACAGCAGAGGTGGATAATGAGAGGCAAGAAGGTGGCAGAAGGCAAACTAGTCCTGGACACTACTGTGTGGGCAAAAAGCGCTTCAGAGGATGAGGTGAAAGCCTTTCCTGTTGGTAGTTGTAGTCCAGCAAAGCTGGAGTAAAGAATTTATGGTTGATGGGCAGGATATGGTCCACAACTTACAGAGCCTGTGGCCACATTTTAGTCCTTTTCCCTGCTGCAGTTCCATTTTGTTCCAGGGCGTGTACGTGAATGTGTGGCTGGTGAAGCACATTTGTAGGGCCCCAGCAGCCCTCGGCCTGTGACCTTCCCTTAGGAGATGTGAGAGCTGAAAAGGGTGTGATGTGCCAAAGCCGATTGCAGATCTGGAGGGTAAACCCCTCATCCTCCCTGGTTGCTGAGAAACCAGGTTTTTACATCACATAATGAATTCGTGTGTTTATGCTGGAGCCCTGGAGTAGGAGGCTGTTACTGAAGGTGACATAAAGCACACTTCTTGTCTCTTCTAGAGAGTGTGTCAGCTTAGAAACCTCCAGGCTTAAACTGGGAAAAAATGGATGTAAAGATCCCCGAATTCTAGTCTTGCAGTTAATCTCAACATTTCATACCTGATGATGCTTCATATTGAAAATATGATTGTGTGTAGTAATACATTGCCTGATTTTAATTAGGCTTTGGGTTTTTTTTTTTGAGGGAGAGTCGCTTTTGTTTCTTTGATTCAGTCTAATCCTGCTTCCTGCGGTAAATGGCTTTCTATGTGATGAGTGCACTGATTACTCTAAGGCACACATCTGCCTTTCAAAGTCAGGCTAATTTGTTGGATAAGTGGCAGATTTCTGATTGCAATCTCCTTTCAATACAGAAGATTACTTAAGCAAGAGAATAATCCTCTCTATTTTTTTCCAAGCCTTTGGTTTGTTTTTTGATTTTCCATCTCTGTCTTAATCATCCTACTCTTGCTCTCTAGGTACACTTGGGTTTCTCAAAGTGTTTTAGTAGCTTGTAGGTTAAATCTGTGCCATAAATTTTCAGAATTTAGGCATGGAAATTTCTCTTCTCCTTTATTAATGATTACAATCCTCTGTGTACATATAGCTGTTAATGAAACTGCTTGTATTTAACATAGCCTATTTCACTGCACAAACTGGTATTAAACTGCATGAACCAAACCACCTTCTGATGCCTGGGAACTGCATTAGAAGGCTTGGCTGATTCAATAAGGCTGGTAAAAACCTTATTTTAAAAGTGGGTAGGTATGAAGACTTCCACTTTGGGGATATGCAAACAGAGGGGAGACAACTTACTTACATTTCAGTATATGTAAGTCTTGCTGCTCTAAATGGAAGCTGAAACTTCCAGCTCTCTGTAATGATGTGGTCACTGTATTACACATCCTTCGCATATAATTTTATCTGTATTTTTCATATATGCATAAAATATGTAAAGTGCTTCCTCTGAAGATATCCTTAACCAAACAAAACTACATATTGTTTTCATGGATATGGAGAAATAGGATGGACAATATAGTGAAGACTGGGCAGAGCTTCCCATCTTTACTTTTGCAAATCCTCAGTAGACTTTGGGATGTTCTTTTTGCTCTGATACAGAGTGTGCTCTGCCAGTGTTGCAGCACAGTTTTAAGACACAGCCGCTTCACAGAGGAGAGACCTCTGAGGATACCTCTTCACTTTTACTGATGTTCCAAAGTTAGTGCTTAGATGGGGTGTCTGGCAGAGGGAAATGACTGTGTGTGTGAAATGCAGATACACAGCTGAGTTAAAATGATCTCTTTCTTGCTTATTAGAAACACTGTGGCTGGAGAAAACATTGAGATTGTTTGTAAAGTCTTAATTTTTCTTTCTGATATCTCATGATCTGTTTGTAAAAGAAGAGCTAATTAGAATATAAAGTAGATCAGGTATTTGCGTTTTCTCATTCCTGGTCATTAAAATGAAGAACAAGTTGAAAGCTCTATGGTGTTCTTTGTACTTTCTTATGAGTTTATTTTGAAGGTTTTTTCCATTGAACTTCTATTTTTTTCCCTTTTTTTCCATAATAAAGTTTGAATTTGGACGTGCGTGTGAATTTGAAGTAGCAGAGTTAGCAGTTGTGTCATCTGGCTTTCTAAAATAGTGCAAGGCACTGAATCACTTCTTGCCACTAATAAGTTGCGTCATTTTGCCAGGATCAGAATGTTCCAGGCTCAAAGCAAATAGATTTAAAAGTGAAAAACCAGTTGTTACCATATATGTGTCTGTTCATATACACACACACTCACTCTAACTCTCTAATGTGTCTTTATATCCAGAGATGATGATTGATCCTACTGTATGTGAGGCAGTGAATTAATAATCGCTACTTCTTTCCACTTCACCATAGCCTTCAGTTTCAGGATAGGAGGAAGCAAAAATTACACTCACACCATACTGTTTTTAAAAGTAAGGTTTATAAGCACGGGTGAGGAAAAGTGTGGGGAGATTCCTGGGGAGGGAGGGGAAAGGAGGAGAAAAGTAAACTTGTTAGATTAACTTCCTACTGTGGTTTTGTTTTCAACATGTTCGATGTGTGATTTGTTATATCCAGCTTTGAATTAATTAATTACTGTCCTATATGTGAGTTCTGTTGCAATGCTCTAAGGTAAATTCTACCTAAAGCTGGGTGTGTTCCTGCTCCCGGTTGTGTGCAGATGTTTGCTCTGCTAAGCATTTGATATGTTGATTTGCAGGCTTTATCAAACAGGAATGAAAAGAACCATTTTTACCCTGATTATTTCATGTCTGCTTATCCTCATGCTTTGCCAACAAACCTGGCAATGTTAAAGTTTTAATGTCCTCACTGGTAGAAAATTTCCCTTGGGTGGGAAAAACAGACTGCAGAGGAAAGCCAGTGGAGAGATACGTGTCCAGAGCCCCATGACCAGAGAGGCTCAGGTGCTGGGAGAGGCCAGAAGGGGCTGAGCTAATGCACAGGCAAGCCTTGGCAATTGCCCAGAGGTAGCTCTGATTTATTCTAAATAATCATCTTAAACCCCTGGCATGGGACTGTAAATGCCAGTGCAGTGGATCTCCTCAGAGAGGAATGAATTCATAGGGATTTTGAGCCTGGATCTCATTGCACTGGAACAGTCAGATCCCAGGACTTCTGTGGCTTTGTTGTCCGTCTCTTTGGTAGTGCTGGCATGAGCCTTTACTCTCATTTTGCTCTTTGCACCTGACTGAACAGAAAAGTGAAATGGTCTTTGTAGAGGAGAAAAAACCCAATCTGGGATGCTGAGAGAATTGCTAGAAACCAAGTGAAGGACATTTTAAAAATTTGTTGTTTCAAATCATCTTAATAATAGGCGGGCTATTAATGAATTATCAGGAAAGTCTCCAATAGCTCTTCTCATTGTGATAAGGCTGAAAGAGGTTGAAGGTTGGAAAATCAATGGAGCAATAGGTTGCAGAGGATATTGATGGTGGCTTTGGGGGGCAGAAGCTGAGCAAGAGGGCAGAAGTTGACATTTGTGAGGTTACTCAAAGCCTTGTACTGTGGAGATCATTTTAGTCTTCATGCTGACAAGTTTTGTAGCATTGGTTGTACTTTCTACTTATGGAGGCTCTTTCCCCTAAGTGTGAAAAGGCATCTGACTTGTGTAGCAGGTTCATAACAAGTTGTCTAGTGACCTGCTACTTTAGGAAAATAGTCCAAATGCGGGATTTCAAAGGAGGGTAAGATGGTAATCAGTACAGACGTTTAGTAGGAAGAGGAAAATAATCTTTTTTTCTCCCTGTAATAGTTCCATAAGAAGTGAGCAATGGGTTTAAAAACTTTAATTTAGATAGAGACTTACTGTGTGAGGTAGTTCCATGGCCACAGAGCGTGTGAGAGCAAGTAAGGAGTGATACTTTTATTTCAACATCCTTGCTCTCATTCTGTATTGTATTTGCCTGACACTCACACAAGCTGTCTGCACAAAACTCATGGGGAGAAATCCCAGTTTTCCTAGACTACCAGCACCTATAATCTGTACATGGAAAAGTAATTTAATGGCACATTTCTTCACTGAGATGTCTTGAGCTGCTAAGCTCTCTGGATCAGCAACAAATTACCATGCTTTTGTGTATCAGGGTAAGAGTCCACAGGGAATGTGGCCTCTGAGGGGCAGGGCTTGCACAGTTCGTTTGGGTCCATTAGAGGCCATACATACCTAATGCCTTCTAGCAGAGCACCCTCCCGCCATCACAGGAGCTAGAAAATGTTTGATTTGCACCAACAAGGCTTGTCTTTTACATTGATGCTCTGTGCAAGGGTCTTATAAAACACTTCATGGTAACAAAGGATTTTGGAAGGAGTCAGTCTGTCATAGGTGACGATATTGAAGTCCCAAAGACTTGATAGGTAGATTTTGGTGAGATATACAATGTATATTTTGCATGGTTGTTTGATCAGCCATGTTTTCCAGCCTCCTCAGCTGGAAAAACTGGATGGCAAATTTCAAAACAAACAAAAAAGATTTACAGCAAAGAGATACAGCTCCACTCTTCCAGCCAAATATGTTATGAATTATTATGACAGCCGCCTGAATGAGCAATGTCATTTCCAAGTTACAAAAAGAGAGAAAGAAACCTTTATGTTAGGATGTATATACTTGTTATTGTCAAACAGTGTGTAGATATTGTTTTTACTTGCCTTGGATTCTGTGTGTGATTCTGTGAGTGAGTTTTGGTTATGGTTCTTTGTTTTGTTTTATTGTGGGGATTTTTTTCTGGTACATTTCTTGAGCTTTTCATAGCCTATTTTCACTGAGAACTTCACATTAAAATGAAAACAAATATTTCCCATTGTTACCTTGCAGTAGACATCAAAACTTTTAAGGGAAAATAAGAAATACCGAGAGGTTTGGGGTAGGACTGTGACAGCTTATCATGCTTTAAGTATTTCCATGCAGAAGTAAAGAACCCAAGCTGTGCTTTGCATTATCTAGAAACGTAGAGATGTGTAGTAGTTACTCTTAACTATTTAAAAGATCTGAAAATAGATACAAATTCTGCATCATGTCTGTGCATTGTTGTGTCTTGCTAGTGAGTTTTGGACATGGTCTTTGTATGTCAAAAGGCATTCATTTTATGATGAAGGATTGTGAAGTATTTCTTTTTAGCTGAATTTCTTACAGTTACACAAATTCCAATGTCTTGCTGTTTGTGTAAATATGTGTTTGTCCTTGTCCTCTAAGACTTTGAAATCTGTTGGTTATTTTCAGCCAGATTTCTTTGAGTTTGTAGAGGTCAAAGGAACGTAATTCCTACAAGTTATGTGAAAAGGTGGCTGGATGAAGGAAACAAAAAGGGACTCAATTCAGTTCCCTCTCTTCCACAACTGAAGGGGAAAAACCTAAGATGACCTCATCCTGAGTTTCATATGAGAACATCTGTGTGGAGCAGGGATGGATGTGGTCACAGACTCAGGCTTGGGCTTCCCTGCTGGCACAGGACAGACACAAGGGATTGCAGACAGGTTTCTCTAGGGAAGCACTCTTAGTGTTGAGGGGAACTCCTTGCTCAGGCTGAAATGCTAAGATGAGAGACAGAGAACCAAGTCCTGGTTCTGAACTAGAACAACCTTCAAAAGCGATGAGGTTGTGCAGAATCCCGTGGGGCTGTTGCTGAGCCAGCAGGAAGTACTCACACTGTTATCATTGTAGTGGATATACACACTTGACCCCAAAATACTTGTTTTCAGAGAGTATCCTTTCAGTATCTTTGTGGCAAAGTGCAGGAAGCTATTTATTGTACAGCTGGTTTAAATTGAAACTTTTGAGGATAATGGGACAACTCTCCATCTCCTCCTATCCCCCTCCTTACGTTTTCATGTGAGAGCATATTTTCCATGACTCCGTTATTGTTTGAACATCAGGATGTTGCATAAGCCTCTCTTGGGGAAAATAGAATATGCAGAAGCAGAGAATGACCTATGCCCACCCACAAGGGCTATTAAATGCAGCTTCACATATAGTTGTCAATAATGAAGAACATCAGAAGGATAAAAAACGTGTGGGTGTTTGAATGTTTTAATTAGTGTGGGAGGGAGTATTTGCATCCAGGTTCTCATGCTCCTTTCTGCAGTGACTATCTGCATGACCTTGGTGCATCTCCTAACCTCTGTTCCTCTCTCTTCTGATTTGAAATTGAGCTTTTATTTTTCTTTGTGATAAAGCACAGTGGGTAGGGGAGCATAGGACAAGAGAGTGCAGTTCAAGGTTTGGGGTTTTTTGTTGGTTTTGTTTGGGGTTTTCAATTCCTTTGCCTATAGAATCTTAGATGCAGAAGTCATTAAAAGAAAATGTAAATAAACAGATTAAGCTGTTAGACAGCTTGTGCAAATTACACAGTTTACTTTGCCAGAGTAGCTTTGGTGGCAACATCATATGACAGGCTTCATCCTAGACAAGGAAAGATTAACACTTGGTAAATTTACGTAGCAACTACTGAGAATGAGGATTCCTGGGTCACCCAGTGTTCCTGTCAAAATAACCAGGAGTTTTGCGCATTGCACAAGTTGAGGAAATGCAGTGCTTTGTGATCTCTGGTTCAATGTTATGGTTGAAGTCAGCAGCCCAGCCCATGTCAATGTCAAGACAAGCACATTAGGATTTTTCAGAATCCAGGATTCAATTTGTGAAGTATTTTACAGCCTGCTTGTGTTTGGATTTCCCTTCTCTTCCTGGAAAGCCACCATCTGTGGGTTGAATGACACAATTCTCAAAGATCCTGTAGGAGTGCCGGAGATACGCAGGACAGGATGAGCAGGCTGTGGTCTCTGATTTCGGTAACATGGACAATGAGAGGTCTTTTAGTTTTCTCTCGTAATGCCTGTCTTTGTCACTCTTCTTCTGGAGGGCAGTGAGAAGTCTGTTGGTGCTTGGAGCAGAAGAGTTGCATCAGTTAAAACCCTCAAAGTAGGAAAAAGTGCGGGAGACAAATGAACACGGAGTGGATTACACTGCAAAGGCTCATTTGTTTTCAAGTGCAAATGGAGGGGGATGTGCTACCCAATAAAGCCCTGGCACCTGCACACCTTACACCATCATGCAAATCGGCATAGATAGTGAAGTATCAACAGGAGCCTCATTTATTTTGTATGTAGATACAGGAGGAAAACCAGACCTTTTAAAAGCCAATGTCTGTTTGCAACATTATCATATCTGATGGAACACTATCGATTGACAAACTGAAGGAAGATTGTCTCTTCCTCTTCTTGAAATGTATGTCTCCTTAAGAGAATGTCTGACTATGTGGAGCAGAAAGAGGGGCAACCCTGACAAAATCTGGTACTATAAATCATTTACTCAAGATAAAATTTTGATAAGCACTATAGAGGAATGACCTCACTGTTTTATTATTTCAGTTAATGAGAGCTGTCACCCTGTGTTTATTGCCCCTGCAGTTAAATTTTATTGAAGTTTCTCAAAGGGATGCCCTTGAATTTGGGACTTAATGACTGCTCCTTCTACTGGAATTGCAGCTTATAAATGGAGCAGGTGAGATTAATTTCACTTTTATGCACAAGTAGTCAAATACAACCTTCATATATCTGAATTCAAATCTACAAAACTACAGTGTTAAAAGCCAAGAAGCTCTAGGCCAATGTCACATGTTAAAGCTTGGAAATGACTTTGAAAAATCATGATAATAAATGTTTTGAAGTTTTTAGAAAAATGATTCTTCACCCAGTGGGTGGTTGGGCACTCACAAAGGCTCTCCAGGGAAGTGATCAGAGCATGAAGCCTGACAGATTTAAAGAAACATTTTGACAACTCTCTCAGACACGTGGTGTGAGTCTTGGGCTTGTCCAGTGCAGGGCCAGGAACTGGACTTCTGTGATCCTTTACAGGTCCCTTCCAACTCGCCTGTTTAGAAAAAAATTTCTTGAGGCTTTGTCTGTTTCAAGCTCTCTTCCCAAGTGTCATTCACAGGGCTGGGGACTAGTGTTTTCAGTTTGAGTTGGGTATTTCCTCCTCCAAGTCAAAGGGAAGATCTTGCTGTAGTTCTGAGATCGCCACTGATGAGTATTTATGAACCTCAGCTATTGTAAAACTGGTTATAGACTTGCAATCACTGAAAGTTTAATGGAATAAGGAATTTTCGGCTTGATCTCAGGTTGCGTTTTGGGAGCAAGGAGATGCAGACCTGAGTTTCAGTGGCTTGGTGGTTGTAAAAACAATGGAGAAGGTCTTCATGAGACTTGTTTGCATTCATTCCATACAAAATGGGAAGTATCCCATTTCAAATGGTATCAGATCAAGAAACTGAAGGTTTTAAAACAAATTGCGTCACTTCATTCAAGCTGTACAAAGTTCTTAAATGTGAGGAAAACCCAAAAAATCTGAAGTAAATTAAAGGTCTTCCATTATGAAACAACCACAAAAGAAGTGTGAGCACTGAAATTTCTGACCTTAAGCACTGGTTGAATGTTTGAGGGTGTAGAGGCTGTGATAGTCTCGGTGAAGGTCATACAAAAGTGCACTATGCTGTGTTTCTCAAGATCATGGAATGTTCAGATGGCAGAGTTCCATTCCCAACCTGATTTAATGAGGTTTTCTTGGAATACTGGGGTTCTGCTCTTCCTTGTTTTTATTATGGATTTTGTTAGTATTGCTACTGCTGTTGAGGTCTTGTACTTCTGTTGAGGTCTTCAAGTTTTGTGTTAAGGCAGGGCTCAAAAACTTGCTAATTTCACNGTAGCCCATCTTGGGTGGAGCCTGTGGAGGTATAGGATGGGAAATTGCAAGCTTCACCTCTTGGCTCTGTTGACTTTTCTAACATTGGTCTGCCGTGTTTTGCATATCATAAAAGACTTCTTGCTTTGTCCCAGTGTCCTGACTTGAATGAATCAGTCCTGGACGTGGTGAAACACTTTGGTTTTTGCAGAGAGGGGCCTCATGTCTGGTTGTGTTCCTGTGGAGTTCTACAGAGGGTGAAGTTGAGCAAGATGTTTTCTAACATGGCTGTTTAGTAGATATATTTACTTTTTCAGTTTAAAAACGCAAGAGGTTGAACATTTAGACTTTCCACTCATGCTTCCTTGAAAAATAAATTATTTTGCCATAATGTGTACAAGTTGGCTCATTGGAAAGAACCCAACCAACCAACCAAAACAACTTAGGTTTTCATGGTGGACTTGTCTCTTGGTTAGTTCTAATATCGTATGATTTGTAAAACTCTGTATATAAGTTAATAAAAATTGAGTATCTAGAAATATTCAGAAGTATCAAGAGAATTTAAAATTTAATGGGAGACAAGGAAACAAATACAGTAGGCTACAGTGAAAAACCTCTTTCCTGTTTTCATAATTTTATTATTTGTTCAGTAATGGAAACATGATGTGGTAAGTTTCCCAGAAAATCTCCAATTTCCTCACAGACTTTCTGTGAGGTAACACAGAGACTTGTCAAAATCTGACCTATTTTCACGTTGCTGTTTACTTGTAGTCCTAAGCCACCTCTCAGGAAAGGAAGCTGTTTGGCTTTAAAACCTGATGAAAAATAATAAAGTTGGGCTTGCTAGTTTCATTGCTTGAATAAAGTAAACCTATCACGAACAGCATGACATCTGGTTTGGTTTTGTATGTATATAAATCAGATACAAGAAACAATTAGTTACCTCTTAGTTCAGCCAACCAAAGAATTTNGCCAACCAAAGAATTTAATGACGTAAAAAAGAGGAAAAATTACTTAGTATGGGGTAGTTCTTCACGGCTTAGTGACAGTAATTAGTAATATGGATGGGAAAGTACAAAGTGTCCCAACTGCAAAGCTACAGTTTTGTCAGAGAAGCACTCAATGAAAAAGAAGCAGAAGACTGAAACATTTAGTGAACAACTGGCAATTTATCTAGGTTTTCTCCTCAGTAGCTGTTGGGTATTTTTCCACAGCCATGAATTGGCACTCTTAGATCTGACTGTACCAAACATTTTTCAACATGCTGAACACAACACATGGCTGGGTGCAGAGCTGGCAGCCTTGAGCTGGGATTCTGCTGGCATGCAAAGCAAACAATAGTTTTCACTGAAAAATGCGGGCAAACCAAAGGTGAGAAAAATCAATGAAGAACAGATTTAGTTGATGCAGGAAGCTTCTGAAATTGAGTGTTTAACTCTTTTTTTCAGGCTTGTGTTCCTTCATTTTAATGTAGGGAGTTGATATTGACTATATGGATGAATTTAAGATTAGTCAGCTGCTGTAGAATTGGCATGGTGTTTATAATAACTAAATATCAGGAGGTTGGACAAAATATCTTCCTCAGTTCCCTTCCAACCTTAGCTATTCTGTGATTCTGTGGCTTGTATTTGAAGCTACAGAGCCTTTGCAAGCATTAGGAAAATCTTTTGATGGTAACTAAAAAGGATAAATAGGACTCTATCGGCATTTTCATTAGATTGACACACCTGAAACTTGTGTGTCTTCTCTGTTATTGCCACTATACTGTGAGTGTTACTCCTTTGTGACTGGTTAGTTTTGTTTCAGCAGGCCACTGTTAGATCTCTCCCCAGAGCTTAGACCTACTCACTCGTTGTGTCCCTTTTAGTCTGCTGAGAGAACGGGCTTGTCTTGCTTAGAAGAGGAACACAGAGGGAATGTGCTGTAGGTGTCTATGACAGAAAACTTCCTCCTGAAAACCATTGCAGCTCTTTGTTTTATTGCAAATTGGAAAGTAGTAGTTTGGGGGTCTGTGTTCTAGAGCATGCTGCAAGTCAGTGGTGAACACAAAGAGGGAAATGTAGAATGGAAGTAGACATGGTTCTAGTTGTTTTGATGGCAGCTGAAATGGCAACCAACAGTTTTGTTTTTTCCATGACTCAAATATGCACAAGGGCTGTCATCTAAGCATGTGATATGAGGGATTCTGTAAGCTACATCTGTTAGATCCAGAGACTCGGAAAGGCAGAAGTGGTAATTGATTTTGCATGTGTTTTCATTTTCTTTGGAAGGCAGGGCTGAAATACCTTCCTTAGCTCTTTGTATGTAGGTTAAATGTGTTTAACTGGTTCCCTGAGCTCTTCTGTTTTTGCCAGTGATTTTGCCGAACATTATGAAAACAAGAGAGGCAATTTTGTGAATTAAGGTTTAAATGAAGAGCAGGAGTGAGAGAGAGATTCTTGTTATCATGACAATTACGTCTTACAAATGGACTCCAGTGATGTCAAGTAACAGATTCAGGGAGCTCAGTGTTGGTGCTGTTTGATGGTTAGACAACAGAGGGAGAACATACCTGGAAAAGCACCTAAGAGATTACAGGAGGATTTGTGGACACCAAAACCATCCTGCATCATGATATCCTGGGAATGATGGATTATTCTTTCCTTCCTCTTGTACTTTATGTCATCTGAATTGAGATAAAATCAGAGGCGTGAAATCTGCATTGTATTTTGTAAACTCTGGAAGCCATTCCATAAACTGTTCAGGTGCTGTTTTGGTCTGACACCTCTCAGCTGTGCTGATGTCTCTGGCTCACATGCCCATTATAGCGTGCAGCCACAAGAGAGGAAAGAAAGTCTATATTCCTTGAATAAAAGCTGTATTTCAAAGTATCTGGTGAGATATCAGGTGCTAGAAAGAGTTGAGGACAATTTTTAAATGAGCTTGGTAGCATATTTTTAAGCCATAGATTTGAAATATTGTTGCTTCATGCTGGACAACTTGAGATGTGGCAAACTAAATGCACAAGAAAACAAACTGGCCAAGACTATGAGATTGGATCATTATGTATTTGATCATTTAGACTTTGTTAGTCTAGGATGTTAGTCTTCAGGATTGTTTTAAAAATCTGTTGGTATAAATGAAAATTCGTGCAGTACGTGAAGTATTTCATCTTTTTTACTGGACTCATTTTTCCTCTGCCTATAGATATAAATAGAATAATGATGTCTTACTCTCTGGGCTTGGTGCATCATTCATACAGTACATCTCCTTTCTAGGTCACAAAGCTTTCCCACACACGCTTTTTTATTAAACCAGTGACAATGCTCAAGAAAGGATATTTTGCATCTTAAAGCTCTACCTCACTAAAGGATGGCAGCAGGGAGGGTACAGAATAATGAAAATGTATTTGATCCACAATTGTAAAATATTGTAATTTCTGGAAAAATATGCCTACTCTTAGGAGTGACTCACAGATAGATGATGGTGAGTTTGAAAGGATTATATAATTTTGTTGGTCCTGTGGTTGTTCTTGGGAAGCTCTGTGGAAGAGTGTGGTAGGTATTACACAAGAGGAATAAGTACATGGTAGAGTTGTCTTCAGAACACAAATATGCTCATATGATTCCAGAGCTGTTGAGACGTTTTGGTAGCTGAGAACTGGAATGGCTGATTGGTATCTCCCAGTTGTATCCCAGTGGGTCTCCTCACTGACCAGATAAACAGATATATGGTTTCCTGGCCCTTCCTATGCATCAGCTGCCCCATATCCAGCAGAAATTATCAGGTTTCTAGTAGTCAGTTGCAATTTCTCCAAGTAAGAGATTATACTTAACACTCCAAGACCACTTTTTGCTGGTACTTCTTAATGAAGTTAATTTCAATATGAATGTTTTTCCTGTGTTTCATGTTGACATCTAATTCTTCTTAGAACAGAGGCTTGAACTGGTTGACCTCTGGAGGTCTCTGCCAATCAAAGTTATTCTGTGATGTTTTTGTGCAGGCAAACTAGAGATGCCAGAATGGGCCAGGAGCAGTTATGTGCAAAGCCCAGTGATGCAAAAGTCTATGATTCAAGACTAAAAGCTGAAAATCTTAGTCATGTGGTACACATCTTTATGGATGGTAAACAGGGGTTGGTTTTACCCAATGAGTTAGTTCAGACTGTTCTGCTGTCTGCTGAGCAAAGATTGAAGTAGTGGTGAGATTTCAAAGGCATCAGTTTTGCATGAGAAGTGTTGCTTTCCCTGGTGTGGTGCCACTTGGGTAAGTCACTACTTTTCATCACAGAAGATTTTCCTTTGTCACAGTATACTTGAAAAGTGATTTATAACTTGGTAAGTACTTGTAGCCTTGCAATTTCTTTCCTTAAAAAAGTTGACTCCCACTTTCCCAAAGGAGCCATTTTTAGCTATCAGTATTTTTAGTAGTTGATTTTTTTTTATTTTTTTTTTTACCACCACCCCCATGCTAGCTGCAGGGTAAAGTCATCTAATTGTGGTTTCTAAACAGAGATGCTTGGAAAATAAACTTGGCCAGAAATAACACATTAAAACACAGTTACCATTTTGTTAAGTATGCATTAGGTAGCATTCTTTTTCCTCTCTTGTCCCTCTTTTGTCAGCTGAAAATTTCTCCCGGTCCCCTTTTCGAGGTGTGTCATTTAGAGCAACCAGTGGAGAAAAGAAATAGAAAAGCTCTGTGTGTGTGTGTGTCTTGTTTCCTTTTTTAGCAGGAAATCAATGGGAATATACATTAGCCTAAGTAAACGAGCAGCTGTTCTGAAGCAAGGTCTTGACACACAAACATTGTAATGATGTACAAAGACTAGTACATGTACACACAGAGAGATATCCATGTGTTTTTTTTTTTCTCCCCAGGGTCTAGAGGAAAAAAAATCCTGTTCATTACTATGGTCACTGTTTATAACGATAGTATTTGCCAAAAGTTACCACACTGCATTTCCTTCAGCTTGGTGCTGCAAAGCCCTCTGCCTTTTCATTTCTGGTAAAGTTCTGCTCCAAAAGAGATCAGATACAAAGGATTTGGTTTACATTTTTTCTAACAACCACCAAAATCAATAACGGGACTTTCTCTATTTTAGTGATGCAGGATCATAATCTGAGCGCACACTTTATTCTTAAGAGGAAACCATTGTGGTAATTTGTTGGCAAATCCTTACTTTAAGGCAATCAGCAAACTACTCCTATGATTCCTGCTAACCCAAAGGAAACCACAAGCCAGTCTGTCTTGGGTAGTTCCTGTGATTTTTCTCATACCAACAGCTGATGCACTTTTTGTTCCTCTTCCTGTGAAGCTTCAGCTGCTTCACTTGGACAGCCTCATGCCTGCAAACCAAGCATTCATGCCGGCTGATATGACAAGCCAGTTTCTGCAGATATGTTTTGTTGTATTGGAAAGCTATCTGATCCTTGGCTTTCCATCTTCTTCAGTAAATCTGCAAGTCAAATCTGTTCCTTTTTTAAAGTGTACTTGCATAGGCTTGAAGACTTGTGGCGTTTCTAGAGATTTTGAAGCAGCAGCTTTATTTTTTTTTCTTATCTCTGTGGTTTCTAATATTGGTATTGTTAGCAGTACTTAAGCTATTTAGTACAAAGCTTCTTAGCTTACGTATTAGATTAGTATGATACTGCCTTATTTAATTCAGACATCCAAATATATGACCAATATAGCTATCTGACCCTTATTGCCTAATGAGTGGTTATTTCCAGACAGTTTTGATGGACTGGACAATTTTCACATTAAGGGATGATTTAAATGCATTTTGGAGAGTTTGCATGTTCAGGCAATTCTATCTGTGGTGAAAGATGAGCCGGCTCCATTTTATTGATGGAGCTGCCTTGTGCCAGCTGGAGTTGAACACTTGGGAGATTCAGCCACTCCTGTGAATAAAAAAGCCCAACACTTCTTGTCTTGTAGAAATGATTGCTGATGTTTTGTTCTTCCTCTTGAGTGCAAACACCATGGGTAGCTATGTTCAATTTGGGACTTAGTTTAATTCTCAGTCCTTGCATGTATCCCTCTCCATCTAGAAAAAACATTGTTGTCAGGAATACAAAATTGGTTTGGCCTTCACTGGGTGACAGTCCTGGTGTTTTACTGTTTTTCCTGGGGAGTACACTGGAAGCATGAATTATTTAACTGGTTTTTATCACCCATGCTGAGTTTCAAGGCAAGCAAAATCATCTTCTTCCTTTGGAAGTGCTTTGGCTGTCCATTTTCTCTCCAAGAAGAGGGATTTTTCTGCTTACAAACTGGATTTCACAATCAGAGAATCCATTTTCCAGATGTCTGACTACACTCTTTCCCAGTATTTTGAGTGCATTACCAAAAAAGTGATGCAGTTTGGGGAGAGGATGTTAAACAGAGATTCACCTGAACTCATCCATAAATTATTGTGTCCTCATTGTATCATAAACAAGCAGTTTTTTCTTGTAAAGAATTAATTTCTTAATCAAGTTCTATTTTTTGCTAGCCAGTGAGAAAATGCATGACTTCTTTTTATTTTGGAGGCTGAAAATAAATTTGAAACCTGCGTGGATTATTAAGTAAAACACTGCAGTAAAGGGAAGTGGAATTGACTTTTGAGCTGATACTGGGTTTGTACAGAAATGTGAGGCTTTGTTTGTAGCGAAATAGAGGCAAGTGTATTTTTTTCCCTAAAGAAGATAACTTTCTGCCTCATTCAGTTACTAGTTTGTGGTGGTATTGGGTGATTAAACAAATTATTATTATTTTTTTAATTGAGCTTGTTTTGTTCCTTCAGTACAGTACAACTTCAGTACAGTACAACTCTCTTGGACAAAATACCTAGAAACCGAATTTCTGAAACTACTGGCTTTCAAGGTTCTGAACTGGCTGTGGCTTCACAGTTACTTTAAGATAATCTTGTTAAGTCCAGGTGGCTGTTGATTGATTAATGTTGTTTTCTCTGTTTTATACCAGTACTGCTGTTAAATCAGTTGCACGGCAATCTGTCAGGAACTGACCTTGCTCAATATGGGGGTTTTGTGGTTTGATGTTTTTTTTTTTTTTCTTGTTGTTATCCTTAGATTGATTTCATCTTTGTCACCTGCTTGAAACTGAATTGGAGTTACATACTCCCAAGGCAGCACATTCAGGCATATTTTATCATTCCAGCATGTCAGCAGGCTGTGGCTGTTGATACACAGGCAACATGGAAGTGTTTAGTGATAGATCACTGACTTCCCCCTCTGGTCCTTGTATTGGTTAGAAATATAAGAGAGAGATAAGGCTTGCTTCTGCCTTGGTTTTTATGTAACGCTTTGAAGTTGAAATTAAAAATTCTTTAAAGAGGTATTTTCCATCTAGATCATAAGAATTTTTTTGTTCTGTGTTGGCAGCATGGAAAGCAAAGCTGTTAGACTGCAGTGAGAGGAACTGACTCAAGCTTAGGAGCTCCCTAAATGAGTGGAGTTTTTTTTTCCCGTGGAAGAAAATACACACCACGCTATTGGTGCTCATGGTGCTATTGAGGAACTAGTGACTATAATCATATTTGCTCTTCACTCTCTCCAGTCTGCCTCCCAGACTGGCTGACTGGAAGACCAATGGGTACTATGGGTGCGCAGAAATCAGGAGAACTGGCTTGCTTATATTCATAAATTTAATTTGCTGCAGGTCAATGTTTGGATCACAGAATCACAGAAT
>WEKX01015803.1:150511-209747 GCA_013390025.1 Pitta sordida | reverse complement strand
CCCTGCATGGCTTTGATGTATGGTTACCATCAAAGATTTATTTCTTTCACTGATGGAGCTGCAGAAACCCTCTGCAGGTGGAGATGCCAAAGAGAGGTGGGGTATTGGTGGAGGAGGAGCTGGACATGTCCCAGTTGTGTGTGCTGGCACCCAAAAATACCCTATGCCCTGGAATAATCCCAGAGCCGGGGGTGGGGGGATTCTGCCCGTCTACCTCCTCAGGTGAGACCCCACCTGCAGAGCTGCTTCAGCTCTGGGAACAACAGCAGGAGCACCTGGGGCTGCTGGAGAGAGTCCAGGGGAGGCCACGGAGATGCTCCAAGGGCTGGAGCCCCTCTGCTCTGGAGCCAGGCTGGGAGAGCTGGGGGTGTCCAGCCAGAGTGGAGACCTTGAAGACCCTTTCAATACCCTTTCCAGGGGCTCCAAGAGAGCCGAAGAGGGAGTTTGGATAAGGGCGTGGAGGGCCAGGACAAGGGGGAATGGCTTCCCTCTGCCAGAGGGCAGGGATAGATGGGATATTGGGAAGGAATTGTTGGGTGTGAGGATGATGAGGCCCTGGCACAGGTTGTCCAGAGATGCTGTGGCTGCCCCATCCCTGGAAGTGTCCAAGGCCAGGTTGGATGGGGCTTGGAGCCACCTGGTGTAGTGGAAGGTGTCCCTGCCCATGGCAGGAGGTGGAATTGGAATGAGATGAGCTTTAAGTTCCCTTCCAGCCCAAACCGTTCTATCATCTCTGTGCAGATGCCCTGTGAGAATGGTTCTGCCATTGTACTTGTTCAGATTCAGGCACAACCACCTCAGTGAAGGTTCAGCCTGGAGGGCTGATCCTTGTTTTGAGAAGGGTTTTAATGCCTGGATCTGCAGGAACACGTGTTGCATTTGCACTTAGAAGGAAGTCAGCGTCCTCGGGCAGCTGGATGGCTTCCTTCGGGTCGGGAAAGCCGTGGGCGAGGAGAAGAAAGGTGTCTGCATGGCAGTGGTTGGGAAGGCAGTTTTCTTTCTTCAGGAAGAGCCTGAGGCTGGGCAGATGCCTGGGGCAGGGCGGAGACAAAAGGGATGCAGTGGAGAATGTGGCATTGGTCTCGTCTTGTCTCCTGAAAGTTGTGGAAATGCCCCAAAAACTGCATGTGGAGCTCAAAGGATGAGCAAAGAGCAGAGGTACGTGCTGGCTGTGGGAGGGCAGCTCCTCTAGACAGTGCATGGAGGGGATGGGAGAGGGCAGGTTCATTCCAGCCTGGGGACAAATCCTGCCTGAGAAAAGAGAAACTTGCTCAGACTGAAACGGGAACGGCCACAATGTGACTCAGCCCAACCTTTGGTCTCCGTCAGCTTGTCCTCTGCTTAACCCTGCGCTGCTCCCACTTCCGTTCCGAGCAGGGAAGCTGGTCTCCATCTGTGGATGAAGGAAAAGAGACCATCCCTCCACTGGCTTCAGCCCAGGGTATGCGACCGCCCCATCTGTAGGTGTGTGCTGAGCAGGCACTTCCAGCCAGGACGTTCTGTTGTATCTCCGTGGCTGGATTAACAAGCACTGGAGCAGGGGGTGTTTTTCCTTGACAAGGTGCTTTGGTGGCCCAGCCAGCTTGTGCCCCACCAGCTCACTGCTTGCCTCTGCTTCTGCTTTTGTGCTCTTCCAGTATCACTGTAGGGTTTGGCAGCCCTCAAGTCCTCGTTGGTGTAGGAAGGAATTTTGCTGTGGGTTGTCAGACCCCCCCTCTGTGTCAGCCGGTGGTGCCGTGTCCACGGGCGAGGTCACCCTCTCTCCCGTGTCTGNTGCACCCGCTCGCTGCCCGCGCCGTGCCCCTGCACCCGCTCCCTGGGCGCGCTGGCCCGGCGAGGGGATGGTGAGCATTAAACAAAAGAGCCTCCCAGCTCTTGGCTGCCGCTCCGGCTTTGTTTTGATTGAGAGGTTGTTCAGCAGGAGGAGGGAGGGGGGTGGTTTTTTTCCTCCTCTTCTGACGAGCGTCCAGATGCGACGCTGCTGCAAACAAGGGAAAGGCAAACAGAAGCCGCTGGAGACTCGGCTCCTCTGAAAAGCCTCCCTGCGTCACGGGGGCTGCGGTTTGGGGCGGCCAGGAGGGCGGATTCGGTCGTGTCCCTCTGTGGGAGAGGGGGTGGAAACCATTGAGGCATTTTTTTTCGCCTCAATTTCCCTCTGGACTGAGCGTGGTTATGCCTTGGGTGTGCTCGGAGCAGCGATTCCTTGCTATGGGTGCAGGAGGAGGGAGGGAACATTGTAAGGGGGAGGACACCGCGGTGGCCGGACCCCAAAACTGATGTGAGAATGCACTTGTGCCTCCGTGCAGGAAAGTGTGGCAGCAGAGGGGGTAGGTGGTGACACCACACCAAGTGGCAGCTGCCAAAAAAATGAATCCTCCCCAAAAATACATCCCTGGGCTCTCCCTGCTGCCATTGGCTTGTCCGGCAGTTCGCAGTGTGGCTTCGGTGCCACCTTTGCAGACCTTCTTCCCCTAATCTAGGGTGTGGACCTGTGTGGTGTCTCCAGTGCTGGTCCTTTGACCTGAGCAGGACGTGGGATGGGCCCCCAGGTGTCCCCCCACATTAATCCTTTACCTGGAATCAAAGCACACTGTCCTTTTTTTAGCCATTTTTCCATTTTTGGGGCGAATGGTGATGTTTGGTGTTGGATGCAGCGATGAAGGTTGGGGTGAGGAGTGCTTGAGTGACTCCAGCTGGAAAATGTAAGATCTCCCAGTAGCTCTACTGAGCCCAAGCCTGACAAGGACGTAGCTGTAGACTCTCTTAGGGACATTTTTTGATAGGCAGATCCATGTTGGGAAATTGCAGACTGGTCCTGACCTTGTGCTTTGAAGATGTGCTTGGGATTTTGGCTGGTGTGGATTTCCTTGTCGTGGTGCCAGAGGTTGGGCAGAGAAACTCCCAGTGGAGATGTTTTGGCGAAAAGAATTTACAGCCCCTCCAGTCTGGCTTTGTCCATCCCTTTGGAGGTGGTGTTCACCCTGTGCTTTGTTTCCACAGGGATTTTTAGGGCAGACGGGAAGCCCAGCACTTGGGTTGTACTGAAAACCCTGGGCAGAAGCTGTTTTCCACCCCTTGCTCCACAGGATTCAGCTATTTCCAGGGAATGGCAGCCAGAGTGACATTGGCAGCCCAGGAAAGTGGGGGGGGTGGGCAGGCAGCTGCTGGCTTTTTTTGCCTGCTCTGCTCACCCTGATTCCTTTTCTCAAGACACAGTGGAATCAGCTGCTTCCAGAGCTGCTGACAGGGCTGTGTTGGGAGGCCTTGGGAATGACACCACTCGTTTCCTTATCGTCCCAGTCCCTGCCGCCCGGAGCCTTCTGCTCCAGGAACAAGGCAAGAAGGAGGCACGCAGCCAACATGTGTCAAGAGCTACAAAGGAGGAAATTGGCCTCGTTCACTTCAAACCATGGGGTTAGTCCTGGAGTTTTGGCTCCTGCTGAGAGGTTATTTATATGTGGGATTTTTTTTTATAACCGCTGGATGTAGCAGGCTGGGAGTTCCAGCTGATCCCACCTCTGAAGGCTTTACAAAGGAAAAATTGCATCTCTCTCTGGTTGCTTTCCCAGCTGGCAGCGTTAGGAAGGACTAAAGGGCTGAGTTAGCTTTGGTGCCCAACCCGTCGCTGCTGCTGTATCCATGTGAATTGGTCGTCGTGCTGAAATGTGGCCCCATCTGTGCTGGAGCAGGACACACGGCTCCCTGTCAAGGACATGGTGATAGGAAATGGAGTAGCACTGGGAAATCGGAGAAAACATCTCCCTGCTCCCGAAGCGTGAGAGCGGCGTGACACTGTGAGAGCAGCATGACAGTGTGAGAGCAGAATGACACTGTGCTAACAAGGGGGGGACAGAGAGGGAACGGTCCCTTCTCTGCTTCCTTTTGACGAGTGACCTGCAAATCGGCTCCCCCAGTGCTTTGATCAGAGGTTCTGATGGCAAGGCCGGTGGGTGATTGATCCTGCTGACTCACGGACCTGATTCCTCCTCCGAGAGCGCTGGGAACGGCAAGAGATGGGTCGCATTTGGAGGCTAACGTAGACTCTGTGGTGTTTTTTGCTTTGCTTCCAGGCTGGCGGTGGCTGCTCATTAGCCTAATGACCCCAGTTACCCAGCACTATTTATCTGTCTAGGGAGATTGCTTTAAAGGAAGATTTGCGCCTCTCTAGCGCTGCGACCCTGAAGGCTTCAAAACCCAGCGAGCTGCTCCCGCGGCCCTGCCGGGGAGCTGATGCGGAGGGAGTGTGCCAGGAATAACCCGCTAATGAGCAAAGCTGCTCCTCCAGCCGGCAGCCAGGGAGGCCTCGGGAAAGGGCTGCGGAGCTCAGCACTGCCTGTGTTCCACCTCCTCTGCTTTTAAACGCTGCTTGGCTGGGGATTCGCTGCCTTTTCCCTGTTTTCTGCAGCCATGGCGTCTTCTGTGCTGTTGCTTTCACCGTGCTGTGTTGCTCTGCTGCTGCTCTTGAGGATGCTTTGGGCTGGAGCTGTGAGATCCATCCTCTCTCTGAATCCTCGTGTGCAGGCAACCCAGGAGATGTGCTGGGCAAGAGGGCACCCAAATCCCCAGAGCTGAAGGCGGGCAGGAGAAAAGGCAGTGGTGATCACAGTGGACTTTATGGGGTGACTTCGTGACGTCCCTACCTTGTGGTGACCAGTGCCTGGAGCTTGTGTCCTCATCGAGTGCAAGAGGAACCACCCCAGAGCTCAGAGCTGAGCCAGCAGCTGGGAGAGCAGCCCAGGGCTGGGAAGCAACTGCCGGGCTCCGGAATGATTTAAAGCCACCAGCAGCCTGACGATATGTTGTATTTGGTGACAACATCTGCTCGAGATATTCCTGTCCCTGTTACTCATTCCTGCCCACGGACCAGATCAGGGAACTGATCTGATGTAAATAAACGCGCTCGGGGTTTTCTGGGGTGAGCTCAGGTTGTGGGCTGGGATGGGCGGGTGAGCTGTGATGGACGGGGGCAGGGGCAGCAGCAGTGGCACCTGGGGCTGGAGATGGGGGCAGAGGCAGTGGTGGTGGCACCTTGGGCTAGAGATGGGGACATGGGCTTTGTTGTGGTGTGAGGGGTTAAGTGTTCACTGGCCTCTTACAGGGCTCACAGTGGCTTTGACCAGCACTGCTCAACCCAGGAGGGCACCTGGTGTCCTTGCTCATCATCCCTCCTCTCCCCCCATGCCCCCAGCCTTGCTGGCTGAGTGGTGCCAGCTCCAGCCCAGCATTCTGTGGGTAGGATAAAGGCCATTGCAGGAAGATGCTACCACAGAGTTATGTGGTGTGGTAATGCCACATGCTTGTATCTGCTGATGTTTCCCTTGTGCCTGTCACTGGAGTGGGTTTAAAATTTGGTGTCTAGATTTATTTTAAAATACTGTCTGGCTCTTATTCACTTGGGGTGTCTTAAAATGTGTCACAATGAATAATGTGGAGAGCACACCTGCTCCTGCAGGCCTGGGCTGGAATTCTTGTTGGGATGTGGTGGTCACCACATTTTACATCCCATGGAGGGGACAGAATGTGATAAAACTCAAAAGTACATTTTGTCCAGTGCTGGGGAAGCAAGAGGACCCATTTGGGCTCTGGGCTGTCCTCCCTTAGTGTTGGGTCCTCTGTGCCTCAGTTTTGCTTGTCCTCCACATGATCAGTGCTGCCTGGTTAGGCACGAGTGTGGGCTTTGTCAGGGGGAGCACCAGGGTGCTCCAGGTGGAGAAGGCACTATTGCAGCTACAATCCTGTTGTTGTGGCACTGTGTTTCTGTTTTTTTCCCAAGCCAGAAAGTGATTTCATTCTGGGAAGCTCACTCCCCCAATTAGCCATGGAAATGCAGTGTTGTGTTGTTTTCCCCAGGTGCTATGAAAATGAATGCTGTTCCCAGACTCGCCTCACTTGCCCCCCCATCCCTCCCTCTGCTTGTTGGGATGCAGGTACGCTGCCTCCTGCGCTGGGAATGTCCCCGCTCAGCTGTTTAACAGATGGCTGTGGCATGTTCTGGACTGAACTGTGGGGCTGGTGGCCACTGAACTCTGGCTCAGCTCTGAGAAAAGGACCCTGGAGCTGCAGCTCAGTCTTGGGTTCCAGTGGGGCTGGAGGAGGAAGAGCCATTCACATGGCAGCTCGTCTATGGATGGTGGCCAGTGGGTGTGTTGTCCAAAAGAGGAGGTCATCCCCAAAGCAATTGGTACCCCTACAGCTGGTGTTGGTGCTGGGATGCTCTGTCACCAGTGTGCTGCGATGGTCTCACAGCAGACACGGTGCCTGCCGACAGCCGCAGCTGATGTGGCCACACCAGCTCCAAGCCAGTGTTTCCAGCTGTTGCTGCCCTGCCAGCTTGGGATCCTGACCCACCCTTCCCGGCGGGACATCAAACCCAGGTCTGCACTTCTGTGTCCCCTTGACCCACAACAGCACAGGGAAGAGATGCCTTTTACAAGGAAAAGGGAACAATGAAGGAGTTCACTGAAAGGATGGTCAGGCAGTGGAACAGACTGCCCAGGGAAATGGTGGAATCACCATCTCTGGAACTGTTTCAAAGATGTGTGGATGTGGCACTTGGGGACATAATGTGGGGATGATCATGGCACTGCTGAGTTAATGATTAGACTCTGTGATCTCGGAGGTCTTCCCCACCCTTTATGACTCCAGAGGAGAGAAGAGAGGGTGTCAGTGCCGCGGTCAAGCGGGGAAGGGAGGCTTGGAGGAACAGGAGAAGCTGTGTGTGCTCAGAGGCCAGGGGAAATTGTTTTTCAAGGCTGAAAGGATCCTGTAAGGGGAGGATGGCTGAGCGCCAGGCAGCTCTTTGAGATGGTGGCTGTCATTAAGCAGAACTGGCTCATGCTGGTGAAGCCTTTCCCACCCGGGTGCGGGCGAGGCCAAGGCATCTATGCACACAGAATGGTATTTTAGGGTTTCCAGGGCTGTTTGCTGTTCTGTGGTTTGGACAGGAGGAGACAACTGTGTCTATATATCATGGAGCTGGTTTGCTGACAGGAAAGTTTCTTTCTTTGCTCAGCATTAACATTTCAAGGTGCAGGAACTCTTTGGGTATTTAGTGTTTTATGGTTTTCAGGCTGGCTCTTAAAGCTCCACTCTGTGGGCAGGGTGAGGGAGCTGCAGGGGCTGAGCAGTGAGTGTCCCTTGGAAGGTAACCAGCCTTTTGGTCAAACCCCTACAGCCACGAGCAGAGCTGCCCTGACCTGGGGGAAGAGCTGAAGCCTTGGAATAGAAGGGAGAGTGGGTGGTTCCTCTCCAGAACTGGATCTGGATCTTGCATCAAAAAAGCCAAGGCTGCATGTGAAACCACACCCCAGTGTGCCATGGCTTTGCTGAATTGCTGCTTGGTTTGTTTGTGGAGGAATGATGTCTCTGGAAAAGGCTTTTGAGGGGCTCACAGCCTGCGCTCCTTTCTGCTGTGTTCTCCAGACCAGGAAAGCAGAAGTTGTTGCTATTCTCTGTGATAGATCCCTCAATGGATCCCTTGGATAGATCCCTTGGACCAGCGTGCATGTCCTGTCCATGTGGTCTCCGTAAGTAGGTTCAGTGTTTGCCCGTTCCCCCAAGGGCATGAGGAGGTGCCTGGCGTTGAAAACTGGAGATGTTTGGGTTTCCAGGCTGTGTACTCGTCTCCACTGCCTTGGCTCAGGTGGAAGGCCCAGCACAGATGGCAGCAGCAGGTCCGGTGCTGGTTTTTCTTGTTGAGTGAACAGAGGCTGTTTGGGGGTTTGTGTTGCATCACCTCAGTGCTCCCTGCGTGCTTGAGCCCAGGAGCCAAATGCATCTACCTTCCTACAGGGAAGAGACTCTCCTCAGCTACTCTTGGCTGGGAGGAGAGAGGACAGGTGAGATGAAGCACATCTTTGTGGTGTTCCAATGGTCTCCAGTCTTTGGCCACAGGAACAAGAGTGACCAGACTTGCAGGTGTCTGTTGTTTCTGGGCAAGAAACCAATGGCTTCTTCCTCCTGGCCACCAAAGCAGCCAGGTTTTTCTGTGCAAGCACGGGATCCATTTTGGTGCAGATCACAAGCCAGTAGCATAAGGAGCCCGTGATGAGGGGTTGGCTTCTCTTTCAAAGCCACTGCCATGAAGCAGAGCGTGTTGAGTTTGGGTGAGGGATGGGAGTTTTGGTAAATTGGACATTTTTTGGTATGGAGACCCGTGTTGTGGTGCAGTGCTTTGCTTCTTACTGCTCTGCTGTTGTGTGTTGCCCAAAAACCTTTGGAAGTGTTTCTCCGTGGGGAACACATTTCAAATGTGGCACTGAAGCAGCACCTGTCGAGGTGCCTTGACCGTGCCCATCAGCTGAGTGATCCCAGCCTCCTGCCAGCCAGCAAGGCCATTAAAACCCAGCCTCCTCTGGGAGCTGATATTCTGATACGGGAGATGGGAAGAGCATCGCTTTCAATTTCCCATTGATCCTAACGAGGCGGTGTGGGAGACTCGGATGGCTGGACTGTGGAGGGGGCTGCTGGCTCCAGCACTCAGAGCCGCCCTCAGGTCGGCTTTGCTTCTCAGTTCTAGGAAATGGAATAAAGAGAAAACCACTTAGGAGGATTTTAATCAGAACTTGGCAGGAGAACTTAAGGAAACCCAAGAAATCTTCTGACAACTGCGCTTCACACTGGGATTGCCAATGAATGGAAAGGGCAATGATGGGGCTGTGGCTCGGGTGAGTTCGGTTTCTTCTGGCTCATTTAATGGGATCCCATTAACGTTCCTGCCCCCCCCTCGGCTGGGGGAGGGGAGGCGGAAAATAAGCCTTCTTTAGTGTGCTGGAGACTTGTCAGCTGGAAATGAGGCTGGGCCCTCCGGGAGAAGTTGATGAAAGTCATCCCAGACCTGCTGGAGATGGCCAGCGTGGCTCAGGGGGAGGAGGTTAGTTTATAGTGATAGTGGCCTTGGAGTTTGAGGCAGTGCTGTGGTATGGTTGGATTGCTTCAAGGAGTTGATCTTGGCAGGCTGGAGAATTAGGCCTGTGTGAAACTCATGAAGTTCAACAAGGCCAAATGCAAAGTCCTGGCCCTGGGTCAGGGCCATCCCAAACACAACTACAGGCTGGGGAAGAATGGATTGCATGCAGCCCTGGGAAGAAGCAGCTGGTGATACTGGAGAGTGACAAATTGGACATGACTTGTCAGTGTCCGCTTGTAGCCCAGAAAACTAACCTGGGTGGCATCCAGCGAGTGTATCTGGCAGGTGGAGGGAGGAGTTTCTACCCCAGTCAGGTGAAACCCCACCTGCAGGGCTGCCTCCAGCTCTGGGAACAACAGCAGGACTACCTGGAGCTGCTGGAGAGAGTCCAGAGGAGGCCACGGACATTCTCCAAGGGCTGGAGCCCCTCTGCTCTGGAGCCAGGCTGGGAGAGCTGGAGGCATCCAGCCAGAGAGGAGACCTTAGAGCCCCTTTCCAGGGGCTCCAAGAGATCTGGAGAGGGAGTTTGAATAAGTGCGTGGAGGACCAGGACAAAGGGGAATGGCTTCCCTCTGCCAGAGGGCAGGGATAGATGGAGCTGTGTCTGCTCCATCCCTGGAAGTGTCCAAGGCCAGGTTGGATGGGGCTTGAGGCACCTGGGGTAGTGGAAGGTGTCCCTGCCCATGGCAGAAGGGGTTTGAATGAACTGATCTTAAAGGTCCCTTCCAACCCAAACCATTCTGTGATTCAGTGGTGCTCAGCTGTGGATGGTGAGTGCTGCTGGGAGTGAGAAATGCTGCTGTGAGGTTCAAAGCCCTCATGGATGATGTCCGGGTTAAACTGAGATGTGTGTGAGGAGTGGATTAATCTGTTGTTGTGATGGGAGGTTTCATCTGGTTTCCAGAGGTCTCCAGACCCTCGCTTAGAGCTGGTGGCGGCTTTCCTGTAATGTTTTCTCAGCCCAATTTTCTCATTTTGAGGTTTGACTCCTTTGTTACTCCTTCTGTAAACAGTTATTTTGGAAATTTTGATTAAAAATCCATGGAGTGGTATGATTAGCTTGACCATTTAGGGGCAGGAGAAGTGCAGGAGCAGTTCTTGCGTGTGTGTCCTGCAGCTGGGTAACCCAAACCAGCTTTTATTTTCCGATTCCTGGGGAGGGGCGCATGTCGTCCTGGTTTATGAGCGTGGGCCTGGCGTGGCTGAGCAGACCCCCTCTTCCCCCCTGAGGTTGTGTTTATTTGTAAAGGCCTCTTCAAGACTCTGTTTTACCATGGTTTTTTGTTTTATTGATATTCCAACATCTGGATTGTTTTCCTAAACATGCTTTTGTCCAAGGAGAGGTTAAGGGAGTGAGAACTGTTCTGATAAAGCTGCCAAAAATAATCTTTGCTTGAGACTAAGTACTGCTCTTGGGACTTCGTGTTGTAAAACAATTTGTGGGTAAGCACGAAGAACAACCCCAGGAAGCCCTGAGTGCTCCAGATGGTTGTTCCTGCTGGGGGGTTGGAGGACTATAAATTCTCCAGGAGAGCGTTTGTCACGTGTTGCCTGAGGTGATCTAATAGCGGTCAGGGAAGCTGCAGGAAATTGTGGTTGAGGTGACTGAATCCTTGAGAGGAGAGATCTGCATGCAGGTGGTTGGATTGACGGGAACAGTCTGGAACCTGCTGATGCAGACATTCATCTTCCCCATGCCCTGCAATGGATTGCTCATGGATGGGTTGTCATCTCCTGTGACGAGCTGATATAACGAGCCTGATCGCTGGGGTAGCTTTAGGTGCTGAGAATGCAATGGTGGCAGCGTGGTACAGATGATCCATAAGGTATTGTATGGAGAGCCATATGAAAAGTAGGTTGATGCCACTTTGGAGTTGTGTTTGGCTCTCGTCACCTGGGAAGTGCCGAGCTAAGTGGAGCTCAGCAGCCTCAGCGCTGCCCCCTCCATCATCCTCCTTCTGGCAGTGTTTTCCTAAAAATCACATGTCCGTATGCTGTGACTTTGTTTGACAACTTGTACAGTGACAAGGAGCTGCACTTCTTCCCTGACGAGATGTGTAGGTATGTATGGCATGTGTTCTCCCAACTTGCGTGGCCATGAAGCAAAATATGGTTTGGATGCCATCTGCTTCCCCAGGGGCAGAGTTGGAGCTGCTTGAGGGAACTTGACACACTTCTGTGGGATCCAGCCTGGACTGTGTGCTGTCCTGTGCCTCTCTCAAAGGACCTGGTTGTACTGGGTGAGCTCTGTTAATTCACAATTAACAAGGTGCTATTAAAAGTATGCTTGTAGGAGGATTTTATTCTGAGCCTCTTGGCTGGTGGCTTGTGTATCCTACTTGGGAGTAACAGCATGGCCTGGGAGCAGGGGGTTGAAGTCATGATTCATGGAATATCCTGAGTTGGAAGAGACCCACATAGATCATCTAGTCCAGCTCCTGGTAGCCTTGACTCTGTAAATGGTTTTGATACTAACTTGGTGGAGATTGTGTGAGCGGGACAGTGTGTTCCTTCTCAGGGCCTTCTCTTGGCTCTAGAAACATGAACCTTGGTGGCTCTGCCTGCAGAGCTCCTCAAATTCCCAGGGTGGCTGAACACATCCATGCTGGGCAGGAGCTGTGCTGGCTCCTGACTGGGATCAGGATGGGAAGCTTGGCTCTGGAGGCTTATTAGGCTTCAGCTGGCATGTGACCCAGTGGGGCTGAAGGCAGTTCTTCCACCCAGGCCAGGAACTCCTAGGGGTTTAATCATCCTGTGCTGGTGCCATGCTGGAACACTCTTCCAGGGTGAGATTTCCTGTGGTGGCCCGAGTGCCTGGTGCAGCTTCTGCAGCTGGTGTATTCCCAGTGGGGCAAACCCTGCTGGACCAAACCAAAAATTTCAGCGTAGTTAATTAGACATTTTTAAATACCGTTTGAATGTCCACACTACAGGTCTTCAGCTTGTTTCTTATGGAGAAGTGGTTGTACTCTGTGTGCTTTTAAAAGAAGTGTGACCAGTTGGGTGAAGGTTTTGGTGCTCTCTCTTACATCCTCTCTGCACGAGTCTTTTTTTTTTGTGTGTGTATTTTTTGTGACCAGGGCACCACATTCCTTCCTGGGCCATTTGCAGACTGGTGGTGTTTTACTGGGAAGAACCTATTAACTGGAGCAGCTGAATGGGCTTTGTCGTAGAATCACAGAATGATTTGGGTTAGAAGGAACCTTAAAGCTCATCTCATTCCAACCCCCTGCCATGAGCAGGAACATCTTCTGCTAAACCAGGTTGCTCCAAGCCCTGTCCAGGCTGACCTTGGACACTTCCAGGGAGGAGCAGCCACGGCTTCTCTGACCAACGTTCATCTGGGCAAAATGGAAGTCTGTGTTTTCTTTCACCTGTGTCCTTTTAAGAGTCAGGCAGTCCTGGCTGGGATGTGAGGCCCTGCCACACTTCCTGCTGCCCATGGGAAGGAGACAGTTGTGGTCTTCCTGCTTGATGGCTTCTGCCTGGAGAGGGGAACAGGATACATGAGGATGGGAGGAAGCACTGGGAGATTGTTCTGCCTTGGGATCTCCTGTCTTGCCATTGTCCTGAGCCAAGTTTCAGGACAGCTCTCTAGACACAGCAGGTATTTGGTGATGATCTCTTTGAAGGTAGATCTCACAGGAGAGTTTCCCCACACAACATTTAGTGCTCAGCCTGAGCTTGGTGTGGGATCTTTCCTGCCTCCTTGCACAGTCATTGGAGCTTCGCTGTTACCCCAGGAGGTGCCCTGCCTGCTCCTGGCCACCCTTTCCCACACTGGTGCTCAAGGGTTTGTGCAACCATGTGGGGAACTGGGTCAGGGAAGTGATCCAATTAAAAGCTGTGCCGGCCGACATCAAAAGCAGGTTTTAACCAGGCGGTTTCCCGACGCTGCACAAATGCTTGTGTTGGGCAAAGAGGGCTTAGGGCTCGGGCAGGAATAGACAGATGTAGATGGAGCGTGGTGAGATGGTTTCTTATGGTGGTGGGGCTGGTCTGGGAAGATTTGCTGTGTTGGTAGGCAACCGTATGGACAACAAACCTAACTCCCTCTGGGATTCTGGCTTGTAAGGCTTTGTTTTCTTCCCAGAGAGCTCAGTTGTGCTCCCCTGTGGATGGGCTGATGTTCCATGGCTGCCCTTGCTCATGGAGAGCCTCCTCCCCAGACATTCCAGTCTCCTTCTCTCCTAGAGGTGCAGTGCCAGGGACTGTGGGCGCAGGGGGAGGCTGGAGCTGCACGGAACCCATGCCCATCCTCACTGCCTGGGGCGAGGGGGGTTGCCTTCAGTAATCCTGACTAATCCTTTAATCTGTATCAACACTGATAGGTATTAAAGCAGCCGATAAGGTTCAGACCACGGCTTGGAGCTCAGCGATATCCCCACCCTCTTCCAGCTAAATCTGGGCTGATTGCGCTTTCTCTTAAGGGGACCGTACGTGTTTGCCGAGCAGCTGCTCTGGGTGGAGAGGGTGGATTAGCTGCTTCCAGCTGGAACATGCCCTTGTTGCTGGGCTCCAACTTGCCAGACAAGTCCGTCAATCTGTCGATGTGTGTTTCCGGTGACCAGCATCCCATGCTTGGGAGCAAACCCCTCCAATCGTGTGTTCCTCTGCCAGTCTGGAGCAGATCTGCTGCCTCCTGCTTTTTACCCATGATGTCCACCTGGATAGAAGCCTGATTTGGCTGTAAACACTTCGTTGAGTTCTTAGGCAACAATGCAAAGCTTTCCTGAAACAGCTCATGCTGTGGGTCAACTCATAGCAGGATTTTCCTCCTCCCCCATCTCCGGAGCAGGACTCCCACCTTCTCCTCCAGGCCTTCTGCACCTTCTTCTTCTGGGGCACCTTTCCTCATGGATGATGTCTGTGATGTTCTCACTTGTCTAGATCCTGGGCACCCCAGTTCTCCTGATTATCCTGCACTGTGAAGGTGGAACTCTGGATCTGTTTAGTGGGCAGCAAACCAAGGCTATAATGTGAGGAAGAGCAGCTCTCAGTCAAGTTCACTGTGCCAGACAAACCTTCCCTGTCGTTTTTGCTGTTGTAGGCTCATCTGCCCTTTCCCTGTCCTCTTCCAGCTTCTCCCCATGCTCATGCGATTGCTCCGAGTTTGGTTTGCTCATCAGCAAAGCCATGGTTAATCCTTCCCATAAATCCTTTAAGCTGTCAGCAAACAACCCCCTTCTTAAACTTCTGGCACGCAAGCTCAGCTGGGACAGAGCCTAGCTCACAACCCCAAGGTTTTATTTTTGTTCCCAGATTATCACCTCCTGGTTCTTCCTGGTCCCGGTTTTGGCCAGCCCTGGAGGCTCCCTCACCATGGCTGTAGAGCAGTGGATGGATACATGGCCTGTGGTGATACATCCGAGGTGTAAAAGCATTCAGGTTCTGGATTACCCAGAGGTAATCAGGTGTGTCAGGTGATTTGAAGTCATGGATGAAGATTTGTTCCTTAGATTCCACGCGGATGAAGTCTCACCTATCTGAGGAGCCACGTGTCCTGTGGAGTAGTGGGTTTTGGCACTGGTTGGGTTCTGTTCTGCATGAGCTGGACATGCAGCCGATGGAGACAGAACAGGCTAAAAATGAGAATAAAGCTTTTTTTGTGGTCATTCTCACCTGTCTGCACACAAACCCTCATATTTCTGCTGTTTCTCTCTTGTCCGTGGTGATGGTGCATTGACTGTTTGGCTCTTCCGTGTTTATTTATTCCTTCAGAACACAAGGTGGGATCACTGCTTTGGGCTGTATTTTCATTAAAGATTAGGTCAGGAGCTTCAGGCCTTGCGCGTCTTCTTTTGGAGGCACTCTGAGTATCCATTCCTTGGAAAATTAAAATCCTCCAAGGTATTTGGCAGAACCCAAGTGAACAAAAAATCAGTTTCTCAAAGTCTCAACCCACATGTCTTGTGTTTCTCTCCTGTGAAATTTGGTTTATCCTAAAAACCTCCTGATGGAATACACTTTGGAAGTGATGGGATTCATTTTGCAAGGCTGTCAGACAAGCCCCACATATCTTTTTCCCCTGTTGATCCAAGAGGGAGGAGGGGCTCCGAGACTCCCTGAGGAACATTGAATGGCATCTTGCCGCCGAGTGGCTGCGTCTGGGGATTATTCACTGAAACAGAAGGAAGGGAAGAAAGGTTAATGCGGCGTTGGCAGGCGACAGCTCCACGAGCTTGTGTCCTTCAGGCCTCCTGGTTCAGCTCATCGACTCGGGTGCAGGTGGCTCTTGGCTTATCCCTAGAGTCTGCCAGAGGAAACAGGATTTGGAGGCAATACCACATTGAATCTGAATTTCTGAAAAATTGATTTCTTAAAATTGATTTTTTGGGGAAAAAGTGCATTTGTCAGCACAGGCTCATTGTAAGGGGCACGTGGCTTGTGAGCACCCTCTGTGCACAGGCTCCTTTCCTGCTTTCCTCGCTCCATGTTGAGGCAGCATTGCCCCGGTGCTGGGATTCATGGAGCAAAACCCTCTACCCTTGTGCCTGTAACGCCACGAAAACCCTGGGGCTGAATTTAGGGTGAGTCAAGGTGGGAGAACACCCACGGGCAGATGCCAGGCAGCTGCAGAGCTGCTCCCATGAGCGCGGCTCCTGCTGCTCCTGCTGCCTGCCATGGCTTTCCAGGAGCTCCGGGGAGGATCAGCCTGCAGGCATTACATGCTTTCACGCAGGCTGATGTGCTTGCTCACCTACCACTGGCAAGCATGAGCTTGAACAAAAGCTGCTCTCCTGCATCTCTGGGGTTTTATTTATTATTACTATTTTTTTTGCAAACTAGCTGGGTGATCTGGGCTCGACTGCTGGCTCCGCATCCTGCAGCATATGACAGATAATCGGCCTGGCTGCTGGCCCGCAGAGGAGGCGAGGCTCCCATCCATGAGTGACCTGGGAAGGCACGTTGGCTCCATAAATCACTGCCTGCTGCTGCTGCTGGTGCCTCGCGCCTCTCTTGAGCTTCTTGGCAAACTCAATATCCGCCGCGAGGCTCCGGATGGCTCCTCGCCGCTGGACGAGCCTGAAATCACCGTCTGTGCAGGGCAAGAAGGCAGGACAGGCTTCAATCTGTCCCCTCACCCCCTTTAATGTCATTTCTCAAGGAATGAGCTGAGAAAATAACTCTGATAAGCTGCTGGGTTGCCCCTTCACCCACGCTCCTTGCACTGGGGAGCACGGCTCCATATGGACACCAGGACTGCTGCCTGATCCCACTCATGGCCTGGAACAGCCATGGATTGGTGGTGAAGGGTGGATTTGCTGGCTTTTGAGTAGTTACCCAGTGTTCAGCCTTGGAGTGCATCAAGCTTCTACGTGACAGGGATTGAATTTCACCGGGTCTCCACTGCTCTGCCCTGAACTGTTCTGGGAGCAGCCAAGTACTGGGAATGGGGTCTGTGCTGCTGAGCCTGTTTCTAGAAGCAGCGAAATCAGTGCAGTGACATGTTGTGGTGTCCCCTTTGGAGGTGCCAAGGGCTGCTTCTGGGGTTATCCTTGGAGAGACGCTGCAGCTGCCAGCTGAGCCTTTCATGCCAGTTCCCCACTCCAGCCGGCAGCTTTCCAACATGGAACACCTTGTACTTCTCCTCCTCCAAGCACACCTGAATTTGGAGTCCAGCTCCTTGGATTTTTGAAGTCACCATCATGTTTTCTCATGAGCAGAAGGAGAACTTGGAATCTGGCCAAGGACTTGACTGGATCAGTGCCTGGTATTACCAGCACTAAGTTTGGGGATGCTTCAGATTGTAGGAAGCAGCAAAGGATGAATCCCCTTGTCTTGGCACAGGCTTGTTAATGATCTGAAAGCCATTTTCTGTCTTGGGATGAAGTGCCCAGGGCTGGCTTGGTGGGAGCACAGTCAGGCCTGAGCCTTGTGAGTGCTGACGGTCCCAGCACTCGCTGAACTGAGCAAAAAATTGCTGTAGCACGTTACTCCAACAGTGGGGCCAGAGGTGAGTGGAGCTGCTGGGGAGGCTGCCTTTGCCTCACTTTGCCATTTTGGAGCAGGCAGCGGCAGAGACTGGGCTGCCTGTGGGATGAAAAGGAGGGTGATGTGACATGGCTGCAAAACAGTTGGTCTGCAATTCCTTTGGATACTTTCCTCCTTTGTTTGCCTTCCTTTCACGGCTGGGTCTTCCAGCTGGGGATCAGCGCAGTGTCTCCTTGACTTCTCCTTCCTTGAAGGATTTTTCTCCAGCTGTCAGTGCTACTGTGTTCAGGTTTTTCCTTAAGCTCTGCCTCCCAT
Organism: Pitta sordida; assembly: GCA_013390025.1. Lineage (NCBI taxonomy): Eukaryota > Metazoa > Chordata > Aves > Passeriformes > Pittidae > Pitta > Pitta sordida. The sequence continues at coordinate 192,589 of WEKX01015803.1, read as the reverse complement.
GGCTAAAAGGCACAGTGAAGCTGGTCACAGATGCTGGTGCTTGGTGTGCTGCTCCTCAGCAGTGATGCTTTTGTGGCATCCCAGCACCTCTGTTTTTCAGGCTGTGTTTGGGAAGCTTTGCAGGATGATGGGGATGAGCTTCCCTCTCCTGCTTGCTGCAGTTGATGGGATGGTTTGGGGGTTGACAACAGGGACTGGGCAGCTCTTTGGGTGGGAACTGTGATGCCATTGCAGACCAGAGCTCCAGGGTGGTGGTGGGAGGCTGCGTCTCTAGTCCCTGCTGGCCCTTGGCAGGGGTGCTTGCCTGGCTTGTGGCTCCTGGGAAGCATGTGGAAGGTTTTGTGGGTGTGGAGGGGTCAGAGGCCTCTGTTTGGGGCTAAGGGATTATTTTGGGTAAAGGACTTTGGAGCCATGGTAGTGGTCCATGTACAGCACGAGAGATGCCCTGGGAGTGGGATGCAGTGGGCGAGGCCACTGCAGCTGTAAATACTGCCCCTCTCCTTAGGGAAGAAGGAAATGGTTTTCCCTTGCCTGCTGTATCCCTTCCTCTCTCCTAGTGCCCTGTTCCTCCTCCTTCTCCTCCCAGCCATTAATTGCTTAGTGGTTGCTGATGCAATTAAAACAACATGTGTCTGCAGCCTTTCTTCTCTGAAGTCTTCTCTGCCTGTGTGTGGGGAGGTGGGAGCTGCTGGCTCGGGGAAGGGCAGGTCCCCACATTGGCTGGTTCATGCCCTTAGTGTTGTTCCCCAGGGAGCGGAAGTGGCTGAGCCAGGGCCAGAGCAGGGATGTCTCCCCTGACCTGAGGAGGTGGCTGGCTGCCTCCCGGCGCTCCCGAGGACATGAACAGGCTGGAGCAGGGGCCGTCTGGCTTCCTGCAGCTGCCGTGTGACGGCCAGAGCTGCCAGGCTGAGGTGGTGATGACTGATGGGCAGGACATGGTGCAGGGCTGGGGATCATTTGTGCAGCAGCTAAAGCTGGCTGAGCGATGAGTTACGGTCGCTGGGCTTTCAAGGGAAGAGAGTGACAGTCATGGGCCATGGGAGACGATCGGCTAAAGGAGCAGGACCCCGGCTCAGCGATCTCCAGGGATGGCAGCTGTGAAGGCTGCTGGCACAGAGGGCACCTGCTCCGCTCTGGGTGGGAAGGGAGGTTGTGGATATGATGGAGAAAGGCTTTTGCCTCTCCCACTCTGCTTCCCACGTCTCCCTGCTTGCACAGCACTGCCCAAGGCAGTGTCCCCGGCATGACTCCAGCATGGCACCAACTCTGTCTTCTGCTCGCTTCACTCTTTCCTCTGCTGCCCCTTGACTTTGGGGCGTCACTTTGGCTTTTCCCATCCTTATTTGTGTTCCCTGGTTACTGTTACCTTATCCAGGGGTGTTCCTCTAGTCCCCTTCTCCATCGTGTCTGTTGGTGTTCCTCCACATGAAGGGGATAATAATTTCTTGGCACTCCAAGTTTTAACTCTTTAGTCCTATTGAGTCCCTCACAGCCTCAGGTCCTTTCCTAGTCCTCATGCAGCCTTTAGCTCAAGCTTTCATCCCTGAAATCATCAAATTCTTTGTCTAAGGCACTGCCCTTCAAGCACCAGCATTTGGTCTTTAGTCTGCATGGCCAAGAAGCATCTCTGGCATGTGCTGTATCAGCTGTGCTCCTCTCCTTTCGCAGCAGCCTCTGGGTGGCCCTTGGGCAGCTCCTGGGTTGTCATTGCATCAGCCATGTGGTCATGGGCTCTGCTGTTGAGAAGATCTTGGTGGTGTTCAGAGAGGAACCAGGGTGTCACCTTCTGCCTTGGCTTGGTGAGAGCCACCCTCAGGGGCAGGTGTTGGCAGAGATCCCAAGTGATGGGGAAGGGGAGCAGGGAGGGCTTTTGCTGACCCAGGGTTTACCACAACCATCCATCTATCTGCTTCTTCCTCCATCTGCTTCTTCTCTTTGTGTGCACATTCCAGCCTGCTCCCACATGTCCTACAAAGGACAGGTGCAAAGCCCTTCTGCTCCCTGGGCAGTGCCTTGTTTCCTAACCCTGACCTCTAAACAAGTACCTCATTAGCAAGCCCCGGCCATCCCATGCTGTTGGCACACTGAGAACCTTTTCCCTCTATCCTAATAGCATCTCATGATTATTGTCAATAAAAAGCTGTCGCTCCTTTCCCTCAGGTACAAGGCAAAAGTGGATCAGTGTGTATGGACACGCCTCCTCTGTGTTTTCGGAAGAGGTGGTGATTAAAGGTCATATGAGTTTATTACAGGTAGAAGTGCATTTCTGCTGCTTCAGGCTGAAGGAGAGATCAAAACCTGTTGGCCAACCATTGTGTGGGTCCTGGAGCTTCCAGTGTAGGCTTTGGAAGACTGTCCCCTGGTAATGAGGAATACTCTCTTCTGGGTTCCACTGGGTCATGACACTGATCCAGTGAGATAACTGGGAGAGATTCTGCTATCCTGCCTTGTCTCACTTGCACTTGGTATTTTTGTGGATTTTTTGTTCTCTTCCCAACATGCTGGACTTGAAAAAAAACCCCAAAAATTGCTAATTAGGGATTAAATGCCAAGAAACACTGTGGGACCAGCTTCCCAAGGAGCTTGGAAATGTGAAGCTGTAGCGTGGTGGCTTCCCTCTGTGCTAAGGGCATCCTTTTTATGGAGGTACCAGAAGGATGACTTGAACAGCACGTGATTCTCACCCATGACCTCCAGGCCAGCTCTGAGCCTTTGGTGGACTCCAGCCCTGAATTCAGCATTTCTGGGGCAAAACAACTCTTTTGTCATCCCTCAAAGCCAGTAGTTGGGCATGGGAAGCTGTGGGGAGCAGATATGGAGCTCATTGATCCCTTCCCACCTCTCATCGAGGCAAGTCATTAACCCCAGTGCTGCCTCCTTGGTAACTATTTTAGCCTCGGAAGAGGTCTTTGCAGGGGGACCCTCCGAGTGTAGGTATGGGGGTGCTTAATGACCACCATGGGCTTATCCCTCGCTGAGCCCACAGCTGCTTTCCTGGTCCAGCTGGGATGCTTGGGGTGCAGCGTTGGCACTCCTCATTCCTGCTGAGGGCTCCTTCAATTTATGCCTCCCTTGCTGGGCGTAAGACCCCTCCAGTCTCTGGCTTTCAACTCTGGCGTGTCTTTCCAAACAGGACTTGTGTTCTGCTCCACAGGCTGCCTGTTTGGGTTGAGAGCACCACCCTCAAAAACCTCTTGCCTTTGGGGGAATGGTTGATTTTTAATGATGCGTGGCCAAGTTCAGGGCCACAGTAGGCAAACCATATTCAGGTGCCGTAGGGCACCCTGAGCGTGGTATTCTTGGGGCTAAAATGCCCTTATTTCTTATTATTCCGCACTTTTTCCTGCTTTTAGGATTGCCTTGCCTTAGCTGGGTGGTAACTGAGGAATGAGTGAAATTTCAGTGGGGAATAAAATGAGTGAAGATCTGGGCTTGCTTGTGGTGTCTGGCTCCAGCAGTATCTTTGCCTTATTTTAGGGTTGCCAGCTAAATATCCAGGGTGTGGATTGAATATAACCTTGACCCCACTTGCTGTTCCTCTGCTTCATGTGCCACCAGCCCCTGGCATCTCATTTTTATGTGTGTGTGTCAGAGATGGGGCTGGGTGGAAGGGGGGCACAGTGGCTGCTGGCGTTGGATGGTGCGTTTTTGGTGGTGGCTGTATTCTATCTCATTCTGCTTTGTTTTGTGGCAAAGGGGAATGATTTCTTGTTAGCTGGGATTTGATGACCTGTGGATATCCCTGCGTGCAGCCTGAGAAACACAAGGTTAGAGGCTAAAAACCTTCCTGGAGCCTAATTGGGCTGGCAGAAAGCTCCAGCCGTGGGTGGTGTCAGCATCTCCTTTGGTGGGGGCTGATTTGGATTTCAGATCCAAGCTCTTCCTTTCTCTCTGGTCTGGAAGAGCTGATGAAGCAGCCACTTGAAGCTATTTTTCTATTTTTACATGGAGTGCTCTCGAGGAGGAGCACGACTGCGGGTGGCACAATCCTGGGATGCAAATCACAGAGCTCCGCACCCCGAGGGGGCCTGACAGCCCTGATGTGACTCCACTGCTCCCACTCCCCGACTGGTTGGTGACCTGCAGGTGGTGAGTTATGCTCTGGCTCAGCTCCTCTTCTCCCTGACTGCTCAGCTTCCTGTGAGGAGCCATTGATCCTCCCCAGCTGGTGGCTGCTGGTTGGCAGCACAGAACCTACCAGGTGAGACCTTCAGGCATCTCAGCCCAGCCGTGTCCAGCTGCCATAGGCAGTGTGGGATCTGCCCTGCCTCCTGGAAAGGTCCCTGCCTGTGGTGGGGGGTTGGATCAAGGTGGGCTTTAAGGTCCTTTCCAACTTAAAGTCTGTGATTGTGTGATCAGAGCAGAAGGGTTGAGAGGTGTTTGACCCAAAGAAGGGGGAGCTGCTTTTCATCAATGAGTTTGGGATTAAAACCCAGAGTGATGGTAGGTGGTGGGAGCCTGTGAGTTCACATGCAGAGCTCATTGCTCCTCCTTTTGCAGCTCATCATGGTGATAGGAACATGTGCTGTGCTGTTTGGGGTTGGTGCCCGGGCACTGTTCTGCTCGGGGCTTAGAGAGGCAGCAGCTTGGTTACAATAATTAATAAAACCTTGGGAATTGGCTTGAACAGCTTTCCATTGAAATTGCTGCATCCTGCAGGCTCTGATTCCTGTGTACTCCTGGTGGGAGCTGATGGAGAGGGGTGCAAACCATTGCTTGAGGGATTGGGGACACCCAACCTGTGTCAATAGATTAGGAACATTGGTTTGTACTGCCTTAAAAATAGCATGTTTGAAGGAATTTGCTGGAAAACTGAGATTTGTGGAGGGGAGGGAGATGCGGTCGTGGGTTCACAGAATCACAGAATCAGTAAGGTTGGAAAAGGCCGTAGAGATCATCGTGTCCGACCTCTCACCTGTTACCTAACCTAACCTGTTACCTTACCTGTTGTCATCCTGCTGCCAACACACCATCCTATTACCTAGATCATGCCACTAAGTACATCATCCAGTCTTTTCTTAAACACCTCCAGGGATGGTGACTCTACCACCTCCTTGGGCAGCCCATTCCACTGAGAGATCACTCTCTCTGTGAAAAAGTTCCTCCTAATATCCAGTCTAAATCTCCCCTGATGCAGCTTAAGACCGTGTCCTCTCGTTCTATCACTGGTAGCTGGAGAGAAGAGACCAACCCCCACCTGGCTACAAACCTCCCTTTCAGGTATCTGTAGAGAGTGATAAGGTCTCCCCCTCAGCCTCCTCTTCTCCAGCCTAAACATTCCCAGCTCTCTCTGTCGTTCCTCATAGGGCTTGTGTTCGAGCCCCTTCACCATCCTTGTCGCCCTTCTCTGGACACGTTCAAGGATCTCACAATTCACAGAATATTCTGGGTTGGAAAGGACCCACAAGGATCATCGAGACCAACTTTTAAACGTCACCACTGTCTCCCATTGGGGACGGGAATCGAACCCCGGTCCTCCCACGTGACAGGCGGGGACACTCACCACTGTACTAAAGTGGATTTCTCTCAACATCCCTCTTATACTGAGGATGCAGCACAAGAAGTGAAGACATTTGTCATGCCCATGTTGAGCATGAGTTTTCTATCTTGTGTGCTGGGAGCCAGAGGCACTTACTCCACCACTGCTCCTCTGAACACGATTCCCCCCTCTGCGGCCACCTGGAGTAGGACACGTGGTGACACCCTCTGCCTCACCCACATCCTCACATGTCATGTGATTAGGCTCATTTCTTGCTCACTCTCCTCCTGTAGCTTCCCCACTGGGCCATGGAACAGAGCTGGCTTTGTGTCTGGAAAGCACCAGGATCTCTCCTGGCAACTGGAGCAAAACCTACAAAGACAAGGAGATGAGAGGCAAGCGGGCAGCTTCCTAAACGTGCAGCCTGCAGGGGCTGGGACGTGCACATCATACCAGAGCAGGTCTTTAATATTAACTAGATGGAAGGTAGATGTCTCCTTTTGCCTGAGGGATAAATAGATATGAAATTCTTCCTAGACTTTGCTGCTTGTTGCATCCGAAATACATGTGTCTTGCCCTGGAATTGAGCCTCTCCAGGAGCTGCCAATACCTGGCTAAAACCTTTGTGTAAAAGTGCTCCAGCATTTGTGGCGTGACAGCAAGTCTCGGAATGAATGATCCAAGGAATGGATATGCCCCCCTGTCCATAGCTGCATGCACTGGATGTGATGCTTCCCACAGTTCTGCCAAGGCAAGTGTTGCAGCTGCCGTCCCCTGGTGCCCTCAGGGCAGTGCTCCCCAGCGCTGGACCTCCTGCAGGAGCTGTGTAGGTTCCTCAGGAGGTGCACCCTACTTTGCAGGGACCAGCTGTTGCCTCATTCCGTCCCACCCTTCCCCAAACAGATTTTGTAGGCACAAGTACTGAGTACATGTCTTGGCTTCTCATGTCTTGGAGAGAAGAGTTCATGAGACCTCAGGACCAAATGTTGTTTGTAGCCATGGGCTATAGGGTTTATTGTGCAGAACTGCTTAGAAAACCCTCCAGCTCACTGCTGCCCTTTGTTGGGAGACTGATGGGATGAGAGAAAGATTTTTTTCTTATCTGCTTGACCATCGACCTCCTGATCTGGCCATGGAAGTGGACCACAGAGCTCTCTCATCAGAAATGTTTGTTATCATGGTTGCAGTGTGGAAGAACATCAAAAGAAAATGACCCTGCCAATATTTGGTCAGGCTGAGATTTGCCAGAGCCTCGTCTGAACGTAGGCAAGTCCCAAACTGCTGGATGTTGGCTCTCTGAAAGGAGGAGGACTGTGCTGTGTCTTGGGAGATCCCTGCAAGTGACTTGTTGGTGATTTGGAGCCTGACATGTGGCAAATCTGGGGTGTGCTGAGGGGGTGCGATGGGGAGTGATGTGGGTCTCCTATGGTATGAATGGAGAGATGTAGGAAAGAAAGAGAGAAGGAGTAGAGCAGTGGAAGCATGAGGGATTTTCCCATTTGGAAAATACTGGTGTGCTTAGGAACAATTTCCTTGCCAGGAAGCTTGGCCAACTTCTGTCTTAAGCGTTCCTATGCTTGATTCATCCTATTTCCGCCTTGCTCCTCTGCATCATCCTGCGTAATTCCTCTCTCTGCTTTGATGTTTTCATCCCCCATGTGTTTGTAGATTACGGCTGTGTCCCCATATAGCTGACACTGAACCAAGCTATCCATATTTAGCTCTTCTAATCTCCTCTTCCAGACCAATCCCTTCAACCTTGGTGTTTCTGTGCCTCTTCTTTGAACTTCCTTCTATTTGTCACTTCTGCCCTTTTCTGTCATGAATGATCTAGTGGAAGGTGTCCTATGGCAGGACGGGTGGAACAAGATGAGCTTTTAGGTCCCTTCCAAGCTGAGCCATTCTGTGATGCTAAAACGGCATCTTGGACCTGATCCCCTCTAGGTTATTGAAAGCCCTTGGATACTGGGAGACACAACCCACCACCATGGCTTTGGCTGGTGTGGCAGGTAGAGCTGTCCCCACGGCACACTCGCAGCGTGGTTGATGAAAACACCCACAAGCCAAGCCCATCTTTCACACCATGTCCCATCTCTTCTTTCTCAGCTCTGCTCTGAAAACACCAGGGTCTTTTTCCTCATCATGTCTTGTACTTTACCAGCGTAGAAGTGTGTAATAAAACCACATCCACAGCCTTTTTGTTGTCAACCAGTCGAGTCACTCAGTGCACACGGTTGTGTTGCCCGCCATGAGTCCATGGTGGCAGAATGGTTGCAGTGGCTTTGTCTCTTCTAACCTGGGAGGAGATGCTGGATACTGAGATGGAAAGGTGGTCCCTGGACTGCACACCCAGCAGGCAGAGGAACTTGGCCTGGATGAGACGGGTCTGAGTGTGACTCGTTTTTGTTTCAAGACTTGAATTCGTCTCCTCCCTTTTATGTTTACTAGAATCCAATTTTATCCTGAAATGGTTTGTAAATTCCAAGCTGTCTCCCCTCTGGTTCACTCCTATGTACTGCAGCTTTCCAAAGGTAAGGTCTCTGTGCCTGGATAAGCATTAATTAGGTGATTGAATTATTAATGCTCTGAGTTTGCACGTAGTTGTGTGTGCGTGCGTGGCCAGGCCCTGGCATGATTGCCAGAGGCCCAGCAGCCGCAGTGTCCAGATGCTGGAGGTTTAGCCTCGTGAGACTGAGGTAGAGGAAAAATTGGGTGAAAAAACTGCAGGAAAGGTTGAAGCAGGCAGGTGGAGCCATGCCATTCCCCAACGGAGAGCTGAGCTGCTGTGCCAGCTTCTCGCGCTCAGCTCTGACCTTCCAAGTGTCAGCCTTGGCTTGTGGTCCTTGCTTACTAATCCTGGCCAAGGCTGGTTGGTAACTTTTGTGTTGTCGCTGTCTCCAGGAGCCTGTTTTCAGTCTCTTTCAGACTGACCTGTTGATGTGCCTAAAGGGAGATGCCAGGCTATGCAATATGTTCTCCATGCCCAGAGCTGCTTGGGTGTGGGTCGTTCCTGGATGAACCCGTGCTTGGTGCTCAGGATCCTGGCCAGGGTGCTCTGTAGCACAGACACAGACCCTGTAGGCAGGCTAAAGCCACTTGGGACAAAAATTCTGCTTTCTCGTGTGATTTCCCTTCCCTGCCTTGTGGGATTTGGGTTTTAGGGATGTTTGGCTGTTTGCATCCTCTGTGTGCTTTGGCTGGGTTTATGGAGCCGGTGGTTATCAGCAGGCTTTTAACAGTGGCTGGACCTGTGTCACACCACGGTAAGTGGCTCATGAAAGGTCTTATGGATTTATATCCTTCTGGGAGATTGATGCTCTGAAGCGCTCGTGAAACCTTTTGTGTTCTCCTTTGCCTGCTCTGATGCGCTGGTCAACGAGCGCTGGTTGTAACAGTGGCCGCAGAGCACTCCTTGGATCCTGGGGTACAGCCAAGGCATTTTGAAGGAAAGAATAATCAGTAAAGCAAGACTGCTCCGTGGTGGTTCTTCCATGCAGCATCCTGGCTTGAAGGACACATGGCTGGTGTCAGCAGTGCAGGGGATGCTGGAGGATGCCAGATGCAGCCATGTGAGAAGCCAGCCACACATCTGTGATGTTGGCCATGTCGAAGGGAGGGTGGGTGCAGGTTGTGGGAGCTGGATTCCCAGTAGGAAGCTACTTGCTCTCATGGGAGCTTTCCTTTTCGGACAGCACTGCCAGACGTGAGGGTAACTCCAGTGACCGTGGCAGCAGCGGTGCTGAAGAAGGGGCCAAAGGGTGGGTTGGTCAGTGGGAAGGACACTTGAAGCTGTCTGTGGTCGGGCTCCATGTTTCCAACCATCTCTACTTTCCCAGGACCCAGAAGTATCTCCAGTGCTTTTGCCTTTCCCCCTTTGCCCACCAACCTATGGGGTATCAGTGGTGAACAGGGACTCAGCAACATGTCCTCAGTCATCTGGTGGGACTGACGCACAGAGGCCCCAGCTTGGATTTCTTTACCATGTCTCTCGCTCACATCACCTGTCCCCTTTCATCGCTGCTCTTCGTTACCTCTTTCCTACCAGAGACACCTTTTTTTTTCCTTCCAAGAGCAGATCTGATAGTCTTGTAAGTGGTTGGAGCAGGTGACTTGGTGCCAGCATGTCTGCCTTGGATACTATTCCTGGCTTTATTGAAGCCACAGTAATATGCAAGACTGTGCCTCTGCGGCATCTGCCTCCTCTTGATCTTGAAACGCTGCAAGCGCTGAGATAAGCCCGGCTGTGTTCAAGCAGGGATTTTATTCCCCTCCCTGCTGCAGAGAGAAAGTGGCTTGTTGGAGGTCGGGCTGGGTTATATTTGCATTTCTCCAGCAGCGTGTCTGGGGTTGGTAGGCATCTGCCTGCCTGCATCACCTGGCTGTTTGTATCAGTCCCTCACCGCTGCCGTGGTGGGCGGTGGTACCTCTGGCATCACCAGTGGGATGTCGCACCCCAGTATTCCCATTAACTGTGCCCGGGTCTGTTTTCGGTGGTACTAGCAGTGGGACTGTGAGCTCTGTGCAGAAATGCTTGTCCAGGCTTTGGTTCCTGTGGCCTGCCCATGTGGGGTCAGGTCAGACCTCCCGAGCCCAGTCCTCCCCAGAGTGCCCAGATAAAGATGAGGCCGAGCTGGGAATGTGCTGCAAACCCCAGCACTGTGCTGCTTTGTGCCGGCTCTTTGGTCACCATCTCCTCTGGCCCTTCTGCAGGGACTTGCCAGGCAGGGAAGGGTTTGCATGGATAGAGGCAAATCCCCTCCTGGACCTTGGAGCTTGGATGGGGGTGCTTGGCATGGCCCGGAGAGGACACAGAAGCACCTTTAGTAGGCAGAGCCTTCCCACTGCACCTTGGCATCAACAGCTGGAAGATGTCATGAGTCTCAAGCAGGTGTCTGGGAATGGGAGCAGACGGTGAGGAGCCCTGGGGACAACAAGTTGCCAAGGAGTCTGGTGGGGAATTGGCCTGGGACTGAGTACCTCTAGTGTGTTGGGATGTTGCTGCTGCAGGAGATGACTTGGAGCTCTGCTTGCAAGTGGATTCAAGATGGAATCGTAGGCATTGTGGGCACCAGAGCCAACGAAGCAATTTGTCTTTGGGCTCTGCATACCCAGCTTTGGGGGTCAGGTTGACAAAGACTCATTGAAATCCCTGCTGAAGTCAGTGGTGGGGAAGAGGCACCATGGGTGTTGTGGTTTGGGGGTTTGGAGATGTTCCTCAAAGGTGGTCATCAGCTGGATGTGTCTGCTCCCTGGTTCTCTCTCACCAAGGACGTGCAAGCTCATGTTCGCAAGTCCTACTCTGAAAAAGTAAAGCTGTGGGGCATACAGTGACAGAGTAGGGCAGGAGTGATGACATCAAAGCTCCCAAAGGTTGGGCTGAGCCATACAGTGACGTGGGATGTGTTGGCTGCAGCCTTAAGCAAGGCACCTTGGTGGAGCAATTTTGGTCCATGTTTTGTGTCCTGGCACACACAGCCATGAGTTTGAGACCAGTAACAAGGCTCCCTCTTGGCTTTTGTTGTCTCTGTGTCTGCTGTCAAGGAAGGACCTTCTAGATGAGAAAAATGGGATGTGTGTTGTGTAGCTCCTTCACATGGCGGTTCACTGGAGCCTAGAACCACCCTGGGTACATTGTGGTCTCACTCTGAGCCCTACAAGGTCTTGGGTGACAGTCAGGGTGCAGCTCTGGGGGTCCCCTCCGCCTTCACACCCTCTCTGCCCTTGTGGGTCCACCACAGGTATCTCTGTTGGTTTGTGTTCTCTGAGGTTTTGACATCACTCTTGGCTCTTACTGCTCCAAAAAGCACTTTTCTTGCCTGACTTTGATTAGTGGGGGGCAAATCAAAATTCTCATAGATAAAAGTGGCTGGTCTGTCTGGTTCAGGGGGCAGCATCAAAATTTGTGGGATGTTCTTCTATTTGGTTTGCCCTCTTCTCTGTCTCCTGTTAGCTAATTGGTGCTGTGGTGTCCCCTTAATGGCACTGATGGTGACGAGCATTTGCTGGCACAGCTCTAAGAAGGCAGGAGCTCCTTTGTGCTGGCACCTGCACTCCGCTTCCCTTCTTGCAGGACCCCATCCCACCTTCCAGGGGGGGCTATAATGAGGGGTAGGTTCTAACTACTCCCCTGGAGCCTGGCATCACACAGTGCCATCAGCATCGCTCCAGACTTTCCGTGGATTTGCTCTTCCCCCATTGAGCGGTGCCTGTTCTGGCCGCTGCCGCCCAGGCTTGGCTCCATTCCACTTCTGTCCTCGGCGGTGGTGAAAGCACGTTCCTCGTGATGGGAAAGCCTCCGCCAGAAACACAAAGGGCTTTCATTCAGGGAGGCAGCATTGGGCGGCCGTGGACAGCCAGCGCCGGCACGGGGAGGCTTCACCCCACGTAACTCCTGCACAGGGGTGGCTGGAGACACACAGGCTCCTTCTAGAAGTGAGTGTGTACCTGGCATTTCATCTTAGACCCTACCCAGCTTGAAAAGAGAAATAAATTTTCCCTTTGCAAAGGGCATTTAGGGCCAGAAGTGTAAGGGGGCGGCCAGGAAGTGCAGGGACAACTGGGAGCTGGGGGTCTCCATTAGCACAGCTCTGCCAGCTGGAGGTGACACAAAAAATGCTGCTCCGGAGGCTGCCTGCTGCCCACGGCCTCTGTGCCAGCATTTCCCTGGGCAGGGGCAGATGGGTGCCCTCTGAAGGGAAGGGTGGCCAGCAGAGCTGCCCCATGGTACCCAGGACTCCCCCAGCCCTGTTGCAGCTCCTGACCTTGCTTGGGAAAGCGGAAGGATGAAAAGCCGTAGCACCAGGACTTAAGACCCATGCTGGGAGAGAGGTGAACCCAGGGATTTATCCATCTTTCTTGTCCTCCAGCCTGACTTTTGGCTTTTTTCGGATGTGTCCCAGTGAGGAGCCTCTGTTTCTGCCCTCACCCCTGAAGAACCATCCTGGGCCTTTTTATTTTGCTCTGGAACTTCAGGTGCGGGAGCAGGAGAGCTGCTTTGTCTCCCCATGGCTGCAGAAAGAGGCTGTTTGTTCCAGAGCAGGGTGAGATATGAAATCCCATCAAGCTGCCTCGCTTATTAGTGAGATCTCAGCGAGCTGCTTATTATGCACCATGGCATAATGCAGATTACGAATGTGACCGGGCGATAATTAGCAGAGCTGGAACTGTAATTAAACGCTCTTGTGCTGCGCTCTGGTTTCTGGTGCAGAGTGGAAGGAAGCTGAACGGTTTCAGAACCTGCAGGTCCTTGACATGCACACATGGCTGCTGCTATGGAGTGATGGGGGTCATGGGGATGAGTGGTCCCTGTCACCCCCTGGGCTGTTCCTGCTGCCCACCCAAGCCAGACAGCCCCGCCTGGTTCCTCCCTGGCGCTTCCATTGCTTGAAACAGGCTTGTGTTTGCAAAACGTGGCATTGAGGAGACCCTTCAAAGGAGCCTCACGCTTCCTTGGAGCATCTTGCCCTGCCTCTGCAGAGATCCATACCATCCCTGATTTGCCGTTTTTAGGGGTGATTTTCCTGAGGGAGCCTCTTGGCAGCTCCTCTGGCAGGCTCATAGGGTTGTTTTATTCCAAACCCACCCTTCTCTAATGGGACAGGATGCAGCTGGGCCACTGACTGTGGGGCAGTGATGAAGGTCCGAGGATGTGCTCCTGGGGGGGAGCCGGTCCTGCTTGTGGGAGGTTGGAGGTTGTTGTGGGGAAAAGAGCTTGGGAGCTTGGGAAAAGAGCTATGCTGCTGGCAAGGGGACTGTAAGGTCCAACCACTACTTCTTCAGACCTCTGGGCACTCTTTAACGCCCAGTGGGGTGGATGTGCTCTGACGAGCTGTCTGGAGAGAGGATGGATGCAGAAGGACAAGGAGAGGGCTGCAGACAGAAGGTGCTTTTTGTTCTCCTTCTGGAAGAGCAAATCCACTTGCAGAGCCAGAAGGTCTTAAGAGTTTTCCATGAGGGTCCCATTGTGTCCCCTGCCCTCAGCCACTCCTGAGAGCAGACAGAAACTGCTGGCAGATGTGATATCCTCCTCTCTGCTCCTGTGCCTAGAGATTTGTATCATTGGGGATGCAGAGAGGCGCTGTGGGGTCAGGAGTTGGTGAGGAGCCACACACTTGCTGTGTCTGTGGGCGCTATATTGCGTGGGCAGGCAAGGTGGGATGTGCAAGCTTCTGCTGGAGTGGTAAAGGATGGAGGTGGGGGAGCAGGTGAGTTTTCAGCTGGGCAGGACGAGGGTGGGTGTCAGCAATGAAGTGGGAAGTGTTTGTGGGCCAGTGTCTGTACCCACCCTTGGTGGCCACAAACTTGGGCTCTCCGAGTCTGTATCTCCCCTCATCAGAGGTTTAGCAGGACTCTCTGGAAGTGGTGCTTGGTACTCTTGAGGGATGTTTCTCTGCTTGAAACTGGAACCCAAATCAGCCCTTGCTGATGATGTAATGAGTTTCCTCAGTCTCCTTCTCTTCTGAGATTGCCCAGAATCTCATCAAGATCCCAAATGGTAAAGAGAGGAGGTCTGAGCTGAGGAGAAGCAGCTCAATCCAGAGCTGCTGCAGATCCTCATGAGCCAAGACTGGGGGATGTCTGGCTGTGCCTGGCTTGGCTGATGAACCCTGCAGGACAGGAAGGTCTCCACCCCGCCCTTCCCTTGGCCAGCTGCAGAATCAGCCTGTCAGCCATCCTACTCCTGACACTGCTGTAATCTGCTCGCGTGGCAGCGTGGCCAAGGACCTTGGCTTGTCAGCGGCAGGGTGGCTTGGCTGGGCTTTCACTTGGCATGTTGGCTTGCTGGCTTTCCAAGCCTGGCTCTGGTCATGGGATGTGGTTTCCATGTGCAAGGAGAGCACAATGGCTGGATCAGACTCTAAAGCAGACACTTGCACAGGGAAGAGGGATGTGATCCAAGCGACTGCATCTTCAGGTGGTCACAGGGTAGATTTGGAAGGAGGAGGATGTGGGTTCATGGGTGGCGGAGGGAGACCGCTACTCGTTTGTCCTGTCCTGCCAGTTGAGCAGAAGCTCCTCTAATGAGCCATCGGGTCCAAAGTCATTGGCTGCATTAACATCTGAGCCATAGCCAAGAGGCATCCTCAGCGGGGGTGATTACAGAAGATATCGGGAAAGGAACTTGGCACAAGCTCTTTCAAGCAGGAGCGCAGATATCTCCTGCAGAGGGACTTCTGGGTGTGGTCTCTGGGATTACAAAGCACTGGCTCCCCAGGGTTACATGGGTGTGGGCACGACAAGGTGGGACAGCCCTGGGAGGTCCTTGTCTTCTGATGGGGATGTCAACTGATGGTGGCAGCCTTGGGTTTGAGGTTCTCCAGGAATGTAGATGCCTGTTGATACTTGTTCTCCCTTACATATTCCTGACAGTATTCTTGACTGGGTGTTTCTCCTTCCCCACAGATGGAGTCTCCAGTCTCCACGCCCGCAGTGTTGCCCCTGCATCTCCTCGTTCCCGTTGTCAACAACGACATCTCATCACCATGTGAGCAGATCATGGTACGCACCCGTTCTGTGGGGGTGAACACCTGCGACGTGGCCCTGGCCACCGAGCCCGAGTGCCTGGGCCCCTGCGAGCCCGGGACCAGCGTGAACCTGGAGGGCATCGTCTGGCAGGAGACAGAGGATGGTAAGTGTCACAGAGATCCTTGCTCTCCATCAGTGTCACGATGGAGTTATGGCAGTCCTGTCCTTCCCATGTCCCTGCTGTGTTGTTTGTTGGCACGTCCTGGGCTTTCCCACCACCAGCTGGGTGGTCAGGACAGAGGAGCCGTGTGGGAGCAGCCCGTGATCTGTCCAGCAAAGGGAGTAACGAGCCAACACTTGCGTCAGCCCCACGCGTTGTGTTCTGCCCTTGCCCAGACAGTGGGTGAAAATCTGAGCTGCCATTTCTTTGCCTCTCCACAAGAGCTGACTTGTTCCGGAGGTGCCGGGGAAAGGCCGTGCCAGCCAGCACAGGAATTCGACAGAGTTGACTTCATTTTTGCTTGGCAACCCGCAGGTCTGTCGCAAAAACGCTCAAACCCTGGGAGGCAGCAGAAATCTCCTGCTGGATTAAAAAACCCCAGCGGAGCTCTCAAAATGGACTCGACGGGGGATCAGCCTTTCCGCTTTCTTGCCAAGCCAATCCAGTCTTTTTTTTTTTCCACTGGAGCTCGTCTCATCTGCGCACAGCTTGGTTTGCTTTCCCAGGTCCTTTGATGGGTTTTAGTTGCTATTGGGGCTCTGCCAAGGAACGCAGGGATGAATAGGTGGCTCAGCGGCCCAGGGCGAGCGCTGGAACCCGGCCTTCCTTCCAGCCTCAGTGGGATGCCAGAGGTTTCTGCCTTGGAAGGCACAGGGTGAGCTCCTCATATTTGTGCCTGGAAGCAGAAAGAGCCCAGAAACATGAAAGTGAGAGGGCAGCAGCGGTGGAGGCTGGTTGGTGGGTCATCTCAGCCAGGTATCCATGTGCTCCGTTTGGACATCTGCTCCTACTCCCATCACTGTTCCCTGCAGAGAACAAAGCTGTTGACTTTTATCTCCGGCTGCTCCTCAGTGTGACTGTCTTTATCCTCAACAGAAGCTGAAATGAAACCTGTGTTCCCATGAGCGGCTTCCAGTGGGGTTCCCTTCTTGCCCTGTGCTTTGGGAAGACAAAGATGGGCCCAGTTTGCCTTTCCTCTCTCCCTACTAGGAAGCTGGTTTTGAAACTGTGGTTGGTGCAGGACCTAGAGCTGTAATGGTCCCTGATGTGAGCACTGAAGTTGTTCCCTTTGGAAGAAGCATATTGAGAATAGGACCTGAGCTATTTGGGGAGAGGAGTGCATGGGCCATGCTGAGGGAGACTGGATGTCTAGCTTAGTATGGGGACCTCTGCACGCCCCTGCCCTCTCTGCTTCACAATCTGTTCCATATGGAAAAACTCATCTGGATTGAGGCAGCTGGGAGCTGTAAATGCATTTTTATGGTCCTCCAAGGGAGAAGGACGTCACACGTTGTAAGATTTGGGAGAAGGAAATACAAAGCAGGAATGTTCAGTAGCTCTGCTCTGTGCATCCCAGGGCTGGGGGATCTGCCAGGAGAATCTGCTCTGAGGACACCCATGGAAAGTGCTGAGCTCTGCTGGTTCTGGGTCTGCAAGAGCCTGATCATTTTACAGGATGTTCATGTTCAGCTGGGGAAACTGAGGCATGGCTGGGCCCAAGGTTGGGACACACAGCAGTGCAGAGGAACAGCGGCACCCCCACCTGTGGGGCTCCTCCACCTCCCTGTCCCCATTGGACTGCTGTTCTGCAGTGACTTGCCTCAATGCAAAACTCCCAGGGCTGCAGAGTTCCCTGAAAATCCCAGAACCGCTACAAACCCCATGGACAGCAGCAAAGCTGATGAGAGCTTGGACCTTGTATGGATTTTTTTGGGGTGGAAGTCAAGAGAGGCTTATGGCGGCCACGCCAGGATGGATGAACTGTGCATCCCTGAGGCAGGGAGCACAAAGTCATTCCCTGCTGCCAATCTGTGGTAGAGAGGTAATGCCACAGGAGCAGTTTCTGTTCTTTCATCCCTTTTCCCCTGCTCCCCTCCCCATCATGGAGCTCTGTGCCCGTCTGCCTGTCCGTCCACATTACCCCTCACTCCACAGCTGCTGTTTTGGAGCGTGCCTTGGAGGCATCCCGCCATTTCCCACTGCCCCAATGCTTTTAGTCTCTGGTAATTCAGTGAACTCACACAGAAATCCTTCTCTGCTAGCTGCTGATGGCTGCCACCATCGAGAGCACGTGTTCCACATCCACCCTTTGGTGGAGTTGGTGTCACCTCGCTCAGAGCACGTCACCTCCTCACCTCTGCACCTGTGGGCAGACCGGAACCTGATACTACACTGGTGCTGTTCACAGCCAAAACAAACACAAAACTTCTGAGCAATGAGGCTCATGGGGTGGCAGCACCTGGAAAACATCAGCACCCTCCACATCCCATCCTCCAGCTCCATGCTGGGACGGTGGTGGCAGGTCCCCCATAGCCAGGCCTCGCGCACTCTGGGTGTTTGGATTGTCCTTTGGAAACATCAGAGTACGATGGAGCATCTGCAGGGGTGGCAGATGCCACCATGGACATGTCTTCACTTGGAGCAGGAGGGAGACGCAATAAATGGGCAGAAAATGGTGACAGATAGAATGGAGACAGATGGGATGGTGATAGGTAATAGGTTGGAGTTGATGATCTCAAAGGTCTTTTCCAGCCTTGTTAATTCTGTGATTCTGCAAGGGCAAAGACTGGAAGGTTTTACTGTAACCATGGGGAAGCCTGAACCATGTTTGATGGCTTTGCATGTTGAATGTGCTGCCTCACCACTGCCCACAGCCTTGAGTAGCACCTCCAGTTCTCTTTGCCTCTGAGGGTGTTTGAAATGGGACATGTGCCAAGATTGTACTGCAATGGTTGGGATACACCATCCCCTGTGGACACGCTCCAACTTTGTCCTTGTGTGCATGAACACGGAGCCAGGAGGTGAGTTTTTAAGGCTGATGCAGGAAGAGTGAGGAGCAGGAATGTCATTTTCTCATTTGCTTTAATGATGTTTCATAGAATCATAAAATCACAGAGTGGTTTTGGTTGGAAGGGACCTCTAAAGCTCATTCAGCTCCACCCCCTGCCATGGGCAGGGACAGTTTCCACAAGACCACATTGCTCCAAGCCCCAGCCAACCTGGCCTTGGACACTTCCAGGGATGGGGCAGCCACAGCTGCTCTGAGAACCTGTGCCAGGGCCTCACCACCATCACAGGGAAGCCACTGACCCCCAAGTCTTCAAGTGTGACCATTCAGCCAGTTCGTTATCCACCATGTGGTCCATTTATCAAACCCATTTTAGAGATAAGGATGCCATGTGGGACAGTGTCTAATGCTTTGCACAAGTTCAGGTAGATGACATTGGTCACTTTTCCCTCATCTACCATAGCACTGCAACCCCATCACAGAAGGCCAACAAATTTGTCAGGCATGACAGAAAATTTCCCCAAGGAAAATTTTGCCCAGGATGGTCATTGGTGAGCAATGGCTCCTCACTGGGTGAGGTGACCCTTGTGCTGGCCATCCCCTGCCCCATGGTGTCCCCTGCTCTCCTGGCAGGAGTTGTTGCATGATGGCCATGAACAGCATTGGCTGTTGTATCCCAAAGCTTGGGCACTACAGGTCAGTCCAGCATCTCTGCACGTGGGCAGGGTCTGTGGAAAGGCTGGAGCACACTGAAAGTGATGCAGTGGGAGGGAAATGAAGAGGAGACATCTCAAAGATGATGCAGCTGGAAGGGAAATTCATGGAAGAAGGGGCATTCCCAAAAAAAACGCTTCCTGGAAGTGATGCAACTGTAGGAGGAATTCATGGAGATGTTTTTGATTGGGCTTGGGCGATTCATCTTTGAGGAGGACACACAGCCCAACTCGATGGCTCCTGGTGCCCACAGAGCATTGTCTTCCATCCCATGTATTCCCAGGATTTTCTCATACTTCCAGCCTTACACCATCACCCACCCTTAATTTTTCCAGCCAGAATATGACTCCATGGTGATGTGAAAACTTGGTGACCAGGATGCTGCATGGTTTGCACCCAGATTTGGGTAGTATTGATTCCTTAAGAGCTTCAAAGGTGTCACCCTCTCATGAAACTAGGAGTTAACTGGAGTTATGCAAGTGAGATTCCTCCTCTTCAAGAGCATCTCTGTTCTCAGAGTGAGGGCATTGTCTCTCACTGCCCACCCTTGCCATGCCTTGCCTGCCCATCATCCTGCTGCTGGAGTGGGACACGCTGGTGAAAAAGCTGCTTAGGATCTATCCCAGGGTTTAAATTGTCCTGGGTTATTGTTGGAGGATTAGGAGGGGATTTGGTATGATTGGTTGCAGTGGGTTAAATATAGGCTGGTGTGTGTTGGAGGGCTGGTGTTCCAGCAGGGAGGGAGGGAAGGTGCTGGCTCACTTCGCCCTTTCCTCTTTCATCTCTGTCTTGTGATTGTGGTGGCGGGGAGGGAAAAAACGCCAGCACCTCCTTTCTAATATCGCACTCTGGCCCTGGGATGCACCAGAGACTCCAGTAGTTTATCATGCAATTAACTTCCAGTGGCGCGTGTGGGCTTTGCTGGCTTCAGAGAAGGATTGAGCTGGGGGGGGAGGGCAGAGGGACTGGGAAGGATGGCGTCCAGGTTGGGACAGCTTGTCCCTCAGTGGTTGCCAGGTCCTTGGGCACCACCTGGGAGCATCCCACAGCAGCCCCGTGGAGGTGGCCTGGGACTCGTGGGGCTAGGTTGGGGCACAGGATGCAGGCAGCAGCTTCTTTGGATTTTAAGGAAAGGCGGACAGGCTCCTGCCAGCCAAAAAAACCCTGCGTTAGGAGGAGCAGAGATAGAAGATTCCATTCCATGTGCCCCCCCTTGGCACGCCTGGGACCAGCATCCCCCTGTTCCCATTGATCTCTCCATGTCTGGAGCCGTGGGCTCCCAGCAGTTTTTCTGCCTCAAGTCATCTCAATCATCACATGCTGGCCATGGCCATGTTGAGGCAGGTCCCCAGCACCTTTCTTCCAAGGTGGGACCCAGCCTCTCCTGCTCACCAGGATGAGCCAGTTGTGAGTCTTGTCTGTGTGCTGGCACCATGTCTTCCCATGACCTGCTCCCAACATTTTCCAGGAGGAGAAGGAGGAAGAGAAAACCTGCATTTCATTTCTCTTTCTGAAGGAGACACCTACGTGTCGGGCCTGGGCTCCATATATTATCCATGCTGGAGTCTGCAGCTGGCTGCTGGCACAGCACAACGGGGATGTGGGCTGAGATTTATAAACACGCTTCAGGCACAGCTGCTCCAGGCTCCCTCGGCTCCATCCATCTCCCAGGGCCGTATATCTCACCGCGCTCATCAACCCTTGCAAACACGTTTCCCATCTCCCGAGTTTTACCTTGCTTGGATGAATGTGCTCAGCACAATGGACTCTGCTCTAGTAGTGTGGAAACCAGAGCAATCCGTGGTGGGGGGCAGATATCCCAGTGGTGAGGGATGCTGTGGAAGATCCCTCTGCCTCCCAACAGTGTACTTGGAATCCATGGCCTGGGCATGGGTGTGAGCCAGGCTGTTCCTCTTCTGAGTTAGTGGGAGAAAGCTGAAACTCCAAGGTTTTCCAAGTGCCTGATGCCTTTGCTCTGTGACAGGAGGATGTGGCCCCATGCGTGGTTCTCCAGATGGAGATACAGGGTAGAGGGGTGTCTCTGGAGGTGCTGGAGCAAAGCAATGTGGGGCGATGAGGGTTGTTCCGCCAGGGTTGGGTTTTCCTGCCAGGGATAAGATAGTTGCCTGAGTGGGAATGCTGGGCTTGGCTTGCCATCTAGTGGCAGTAACGACGTTTTCCGCAGGGCCATGATTTTCGTGGCCGTACTCAGTGTCACATCGCTGCTGGGGGATCTGCTGCTCATCATTGGGGTGCACAGGCTTGCTGGGGGCTTCTTGTGTTTCCCCCAGGGCTTCCCAGCCCTCATTCCCTGGAAATCGCATTCCCCACCCTACCTGAGTCCACTTGGAGACAAAGTGGATCTTCAGGTCCCCACCTAATCCTGCAGCCTTTTGGGAATTGCTGGCTTTCGCATCCCCCCAAAAATAGGATGGAGGAGGAGCCATTGGGTGGATGCCGGCCATCTCCAGAGTGTGGAGAGAGGAAATGAGCCAGGAGGTCTCCAGCTCCCATTTTGGTTCCACTCCAGCCTTGAGCCCCATGTCTCACCTCTCCCAAGAACCCAAAGCCCCTTGTCTGCCTTCCTCCAGCGCCAGAGCTGAGCTCTTCCTCCTGCCTGTCTCAAGGGCCAGGTCCTCGACACTGTGGGGTCATGCCTGGCCCTGTCTGACCCTCTCTCCTTACCTTGCAGGGATGTTGGTGGTCAACGTCACCTGGAGGAACAAGACATATGTGGGGACACTGCTGGACTGCACACAGCACGACTGGGCTCCTCCCCGGTAAGTGGGCAGTGGGTTCTGCTGGGCTCCCAGGTACTAAGGGCAAACCCAGTCTCTGTGACACCTTTGGTGCTCAGAATTCTCTGCCCTGTGCCCATGGGGCTGCCATGGGGGTTGGCATCTCCTCCTTGCACAACTAAACTGCTCTCATGGCTCTTTGCCCTCATGGTCACAGGTCTCCTGCCCTGTGGAGTGAAGATAGTTGAACATATCCCAGGGGATCTCTCTGGTTCGTCTTTATCAGCCAATGTGGGGACGAGTCTGTGGGATTGGGTCGATGGGGAGGGAAGAGGGTCCCCATGGTGCTTTGGGGATGGTGCAGCCCAGCATGGCCATCTCTCCATTATAACCTCAATGTGCTCCTCCCGGCAGGTTCTGTGACTCTCCCACCAGTGACCTGGAGATGCGCAATGGCCGGGGCAGGGGCAAGCGCATGCGCCCCAACAGCAACACGCCGGTCAATGAGGCAGCTGCCGCCTCTGACAGCAAAGGGACCAGCAACAGCAGCAAGACCCGGGCAGGAGCCAACAGCAAGGGCCGCCGGGGCAGCCAGAACTCCTCAGACCACCGCACCCCACCCGGCGGCACGGCCGAGGACGTGAAGGCCAGTCCCTCCTCTGTCACCAAGCGGAAGAGCAAACCCCTCTCTGATATGGAGCTGAACTCCAGCTCAGAGGACTCCAAGGGCAGCAAACGCATCCGCACGAACTCGATGGGCTCGGCCACTGTGCCACCCACTGCGGTCAAGGTGGAGCCGACTGTCCTGGACCGTAACTGCCCTTCTCCCATCCTCATTGACTGTCCCCACCCCAACTGTAACAAGAAGTACAAGCACATCAACGGGCTGAAGTACCACCAGGCCCATGCACACACAGATGACGACAGCAAGCTGGAGGCAGATGTGGACAGCGAATACGGCGAGGAGCCCTCCCTGCACACTGATGTTGGGAGCTGCAATGGTGCCGCTGGCTCTCAGAAGGGCTCTCTCTCACCAGCTCGGTCGGCCACCCCCAAGGTGCGCTTGATGGAGCCTCACAGCCCCTCCCCATCCAGCAAATTTAGCGCCAAGGTCCCCTGCAAGAAGAAGGTGGGTGGGGAAGGGGACACGGACCCGGGTGCCCTGTCCAATGACGGCTCTGAGGATGGTCCCTCGGTGGCTGATGAGACGAGTAACGATGACTTTGACTCTCTGGAGAAGCGATGTGTTGATAAAGACAAGACAAAGAAGGCCTCTGGTGCTAAGCAGGAGAAGATCCCTTCCAAAAGCTTGAAGTCTGCCAGACCAATTGCACCAGCCATCCCCCCGCAGCCAATTTACACTTTCCAGACTGCTACTCTCACCACTGCCAGCCCTGGATCCTCAACTGGTCTTGCCACCACTGTGGTCCAGACCATGCCCAACAGCCCCCAGCTCAAACCCATCCAGCCCAAGCCGACAGTGATGGGAGAGCCCTTCGCTGTCAACCCTACGCTCACCCCTTCCAAGGAAAAGAAGAAGAAAGACAAGAAGAAGAAGGAGCCCAAGGAGGTGGAAAACCCTTTGACTCCTGGCAAAGCCTGCAGAGCGGAGGAAGGCAAGAGCCCTTTCCGTGGAGAATCCAGTGACCTGGGGATGAAAAGTGAGGGGCTGCTGAACGGCTCGTCTGACCCCCACCAGAGCCGGCTCGCCAGCATCAAGGCTGAGGCAGATAAAATCTACAGCTTCACCGACAACGCACCCAGCCCCTCCATCGGCGGTGCCAGCAGGCTGGAGAACACCAACCCAGCCCAGCCCCTGACCCCGCTGCATGTTGTCACCCAGAATGGGGCAGAGGCCAGCTCGGTGAAGACCAACAGCCCAGCTTACTCAGACATCTCTGATGCTGGGGAGGATGGGGAGGGCAAGCTGGAGAGCATGAAGGGAAAGGATCCGGAGCAGCTGGTCAAGGAAGGCGCCAAAAAAGCTCTTTTTCCCCCACAACCACAAAGCAAAGAGTCTCCCTACTACCAAGGCTTTGAAACCTACTACTCCCCTGGCTACCCCCAGGCCAGCCCAGGACCCTTGAACCCTGGTGGGCAGTCCACAGCTGAGACACAAGCCTTGAAGCTGAAGAAGGATGAGGAGCAGGAAAACCCTGAAGTGAAGGTGAAGAGCGAAGGCTGCGAAGAGAAGAAGGCAGAGCTTGGCGGTGGCTCCAGCCAGCAGCCCTCAGTCATCCAGCAGCGCCCCAACATGTACATGCAGTCCCTCTACTACAACCAGTATGCCTACGTGCCACCTTACGGCTACAATGAGCAGGGCTACCATGCTCACCTGCTGAGCACCAACCCTGCCTACCGCCAGCAGTATGAGGAGCAGCAGAAGCAGCGGCAGAGCCTGGAGCAGCAGCAGCAGCGAGGCTTGGAGAAGAAGGCGGAACTGGGCTTGAAAGAGAGAGAGGCAGCACTCAAAGAGGAGTGGAAGCAGAAGCCACCCATGCCCCCAACACTGACCAAAGCCCCAAGCCTCACAGACCTTGTCAAGTCGGGGCTGAGCAAGCCCAAGGAGCAGGGAGGTCCTGACATGTCCAAATCCGTTATTATCCCCAAGCTGGAAGACTCATCCAAGCTTTCCGGCAGCCAGGTCGCTGAGGGGCTGAAGGTGAAGCTGAGTGAGGCCAGTCACCTGGGGAAGGAAGCTGCCGAGACGAAGGCTGGCTCCGAGTGTGGCCGGCAAGCAGAAGTGGACCCTGTGCTCTGGTACAGACAGGTAATGCCCTGCCCTGTTTGCCATCCCAACTGTGGGTTTGCTCCCGTGGGAAGTGCCTCATTATGGCTTCACCACAGGACTTTGCTGGGGCTGTCATCTCAGAGAACACATGTTGTCCTCTGCTCATGATGGGACTCCATGAGGTTCCCTTGGGGCCAGAAAAAGGATGGGGCTGTGAGGCTAGAGAGAGCCTGAGGAGAGGAGTGGGATTCACTGGTCTCCTCCAAACCCAGGCTGTGTTTGGGACAGGCAGGGCCAGAGGGAAGCAGCTGTTCTGATGTTTGGCTGTTCTTGCAGGAAGCCGAGCCCCGGATGTGGACCTACGTGTACCCAGCAAAGTATTCGGACATCAAGACGGAGGATGAGCGGTGGAAAGAGGAGAGGGACCGCAAGTTGAAGGAAGAAAGAAATCGAAGCAAAGAAGCTGCATCCAAGGAGGATGGGAAGGAGAGCACCAGCTCTGAGTGCAAGCTGACCCCCCCTGAGGAGCCTCGCATGGTGGGGAAGGACCCCAGGCCCAGCGTCCACGTCCCTGTGTCCTCACCCCTCACACAGCACCAGTCCTACATCCCCTACATGCACGGCTACTCCTACAGCCAGTCGTACGACCCCAACCACCCCAGCTACCGTGCCATGCCCACCGTCATGATGCAGAACTACCCAGGTAGGGAACTAGGGTCTTCCCAGGGACTTTCCTTCCCAGCTGTCCCTACTCCCAGGATGTGGGATGGCTGCGGGACATCCTCTCACAGGAATAAAGAGCTGTGTGCTCCCACTGTGCTTCCAGAATCCTCCTTGTGCTCTGACTGCTTTTCTCCCTGCAGGATCATACCTACCTTCCAGCTATTCCTTCTCTCCGTATGGGAGCAAGGCGTCTGGCAGCGATGACAGTGACAAGTCTCGAGCCAGCCCCAGCGTGAGCTGTAAATCCAGCTCAGAGTCCAAGGCCCTGGACATCCTGCAGCAGCACGCCAGCCACTACAAGAGCAAATCGCCCACGGTGAGGGTTGGCAGGGCACGGGCTTCATCCAGCTCTGTGGGACATTCCCTGGAGCAGCTCTGCCTGCTGTGGAAGACCCATAGTTATGGAGTATTCCCACAATACAAATCCTTTGGGAAGGACCAGCCAAACCAGAGAAGCACTGGGGCTTCTCCAAACCCTGCAGGAACCTGGTGACACTTGTCTGTAACCCTGGTGCTGGTGGGTGGGATGTGGGGGCTGTCTCCACCCCATGGCTCCAGCCATGGAAAGAACTGCCCTCAAACAGGAGCAGTGTCTGTCCTCCCTACGGCTTTTGGGCTGTGAGCCCCCATTACCTCATGGGGGCCTTTGGGGGGATATCATCCCAATACGTGTCCCAGGGTAGCTGGTCGCGACCCTCAGTGTGTGTCTGCTTTCTCCTCTCCAGATAAGTGAGAAGACCTCTCAGGAGCGAGAGCGCAGTGGCTGCGGGGTGGTGGGGGGTGGCGGGAGCTGCAGCAGCGTCGGAGGCGCTGGTGCGGGAGAGCGGAGCGGTGACCGGCCCCGCACGTCGCCCTCCCAGCGCCTGCTCTCGACACATCACCACCATCATCACCTCGGGTACTCGCTGCTGCCGGCGCAGTACAACCTGCCCTATGCAACAGGTGAGGGCTGGGCCGCACTCGGGGAGCTGGGAGGGAGCTGGGCCCACCCTTGGGCCATGGGAGCACTTGTGCTATCCCTGGGCCTGGCCTGGGCTACCGGCTCCTGATGCCGCTTCTCCTCCACAGGTCTCTCCTCCACAGCCATCGTTGCCAGCCAGCAAGGCTCTGCTCCCTCCCTGTACCCACCTCCCCGGAGGTGAGAACGGTAAGGCTCTGCTCCCACCGCGCTGGCCAGCAGGCAGTGGGGCACACAGGGATGGGCACACAGGGGGTGCCCTCGAGGGTTTAGGGTTTGCCCGTGGCCCTGGGCTCGCGGGAGCTGACTTGCCCTTGGGTCGTGGCAGGATGTGACACCGGGATGCCTTGGCTGTCCGAGACATGTGACTGGCTCACATGGGGAAGTGCTGGAGACTCCTTTAGACATCAGTTGAATGGTGTTGATTGTTCTGCTTGACGTTCCTGCCACAATCCGAGGCAGACTTTCTTCTCCCCCCGTCGGACACACACTGACTGCCCCCCACACCCCCCTTTGGTGAGTGGGCGAGCTGGTACCTGCAGAAATATTTATTCTACTGGGCACCAGCACTCGGGATGGAGGTGACTCACCCGTCTGGTGCATATGAAGAGGAAACAGAAGCACTGAGGTGACTCGATGGATTTGAGACCCCACCATATCTCTGCGAGCTGCTGCTTCATAATGGGACTGAGGGCAGGCAGGGGCTCGGAGCGCGGGACCGAGCCTGCCGTGGGGTCTCAGGAAAGGAAGGGCTGACTCACACAGAGCCATGGTGGGTGTGAGGGGACTGGTGTGAGCCTAAGGGGTGATGTCAGCCTGGCCAGAGGCAGCTATGGGGCACAGGGATGTGCTTCATGTGGGGCTCTCCCTCTCCCAGTCCCTCATCTGGTCCTGCACCCCACAGCAGCTGCTGCTCTGTGTCCATGGGCAGAAGCCACCACGGCTGGGGTGAGCTGGGGGAGCTCTTGGCCCCAGTGAAGCAGCCTCTGCCCTGGGGGGCTGGGGCTCCACAAGGTTGGGGGCAGTGGAGTGCAGAGCTGGGCCCTGTCACCCTACCTGGGGCTGCCAGGGTCCCTCCAGGCCATGCATGGTCCAGACCTGCCTGATGCTCCTGCCCATGGCTTTTGAGTTGGTTTCTGAGCTGTGACTCTGCAACCCCCGGCCTTTCCTCAGTCCCCCTACCCTGGAAAGTGACCCCCAAACCCTGGGGCAGCACGTCCTGCTGGGGAGGGAGACTGTGGCTCCTCTCTTCACCCACCTTTTGCTTTTAGGGCGGCTCCCCCAGGCCGCGGGCAGGGCACAGCAAGGAACAAGCACACTTAGGTTCTGCCAGAGGCGCGTGGGGCCGTGCCAGTCCCTGCTCGGGCCATGTGCCAGGGCTGGGGGCACCAGGCCCTGGAGGAAGCTGGTCCCCGCTCCCGGCTGCTCCCCAGTGCCCGAGGACAGAGGCTTTCTGGTCCTCTGCCCCCAGCCCCAGAGTGGCTCTCCCCGGGCCGACGCTCTACCTCGGCCTCGCAGCGGCCTGGCCGCCCCAGCTGCCCCCTCAGTGCCCGGCCAGGGGACGCGGGGGCCGTCGGTCTCGGTTGTGTGTGTGTGTCCGTGTCGCACCCGGCCCCGAGGGCTGCTGTACGGGGATGCTCTGCCCGCCGGGCTCTGTACATACTGTAAAAAGCAATTGTTTGAAAGCTGTTGTTTTGGGTTTTGTTTTCTTTCCCCGTTTCTCCCCCGTCCCACCGTACCCAGTTGGAAAGGAGGCGCTGGCTGGTCTCGGCCCTGGTTCAGGTGCCGGCAGCGCAGTGGCCCCAGCCTGCTCTTGTTGTTTGACTCATTTTTCTCCCACTCTTCGTTGTCTTTGGAAGGAGATGGGCCCACTTGGCCCGGCACACTCTGCAAGGACAGGGTGGGCAATGCCCAGCGGACGGCTTGACCCACCTCGCGCCGGTTACGGAGCCACATGCAGCCATGGAGCTGGGGACCGGAGGGGTCGCGGTGTGGGGGAAGCCCCACATCCAACCCATGAAGTGTCCCACTGGCTGCTCCTACCTCCAGCCTCGGCCGATCCGGCACAGCCTGGCTCCCAGCACGGGCAGGGCCCACCAGCGGCTCCAGGGGCACAGAGGAGGGTGTCTGGGCAGGGGGGCTTGGGTGCCACAGGCTTCAGTGGCCGTCAAAGGGCATCGGGGGGGCTGCTCCCCACCTTCTCAGTTGGGTCCCAGTTGAGTCTCCCTTTAGGTGTTAAATGAAACAACCATTTATGCAGAATAGGTTTGAGGTTTGACGTTTCTGGGTTCTCTGGGTCAGTTGTTGCCCGTGGGGCCTCACCCAGCCCCCCACACTTGAGGGGGTCCCCAGTGCTGGCCCCCGGCCAGGGCGTTGGACCATTGGTGTTTATAGCTCTTGTTTCCATTGGCGTTGCTGTGTTGGGTTTCATTTCAGTCTTCCTGACTCTGCCCTTCTGTAAAGTGTACATTATTACCGAGTTCCTTGTTTTTTTATATATATATATATATAAATATATATATATACAAACTGTACTCTTCTTGCCTTTGTACATTCGGGCAAGGAGGGAGAATAAATCTTTTTAAGAGACAATCACAAACCTGTGAGGGTGGCTTTTTCTTCCTGCTCTCCCCAAGTCTGGTCCTTTATTCCCAGAAGCTGTGGCCAGTGATTTCTGGGTGTTGTAGAGGGGGTCCCCTCATCCCCGGGGCATCTGAGAGGGCTCCAGCAGCCATGCTGCTCTGGTGCTGCACTCATCTGACCAAGGCTGCATCCCTGTGCCCCTGGGTATGGCTCCTCACCTCTGCCCCGGGGGTGCTGCAGCTGAACTCAGATGAGGTAATTTAGGGCAGAATTCCCCGGGCTTGAACCTTTGGGCACCAAGGTCCTGCCCTCCACCATTGCCTAAGGGCAGGGGAGACACTGAGTGAGCTGGGGGTGCCACCAGGCAGGACTTGGCTCCTCCAGCCTCCCCACGGAGCTGATCCATGTGGGAGGCAGCAGCCAGGGGCAGCAGAGGCACTTCCCAGATTATCCAGAGGGTATTTTTGAAGACACAGTCATCTGAGACTTCCACATTTGCCCACCCGTGCTGGAGGCATGGCAGGAGAGGATTGTTGTCAGAGAAGCACCGGCAGCCCACTGAGCTCAGCTCAGCCTCACTTCAGCTCCCATGACCAGAATCTTGGGCTTTGGCAGTAAATTTTACGAGTACAGGAGCGAAGTGGTTCCCATTTCATCATCTTAGGGATACACCGGAGTGAAGCACCATGGGGTGGCAGCAGGGCCCTGGCACATGCAAGGACATCTGGGAGGCACCAGGCAGGAGCAGGGGCAGCTCGGCTGTAAGAAGGGATTAAACTCGGCCCTTCAAAAGCCAACAGCAGCACTCACTGCTGCCTCAGCGAGGGAACAGCCACTGCAAAGGTCTTCTCTGTCAGAGGTCCATCAACACAGCCCAGCTCTGATTCTGAAATGATTTAGGGTCAAATGCCTCTAACTGAAGAGTGAGCAGAGACACCAGCCCCTTGGTTTTGTGGGAGGGGACAGAGGGCAAAAGAGACAGAAGGTTTAAGATGATTTATTTGCACACATATCCCAGCCCCACCTCTCTCCCTCTGACCAAACACTGACTATGGTGGTTATGGAATGGTGAGAGCAGGACAGAGCACACAGAGACAATCCCACACGCAGGAAGAGCTGAGGGCACGGCCCTGGGGTGCATGTGACACATCCCCCTTCCCTGGGACCTGTTAGAGCCAGCCAGGATCTGGCCCTCACAGCACAGGGACAGGGCACGACCTCCCCCAGTAGACAGGGCAGGGCTGGGACGTGACCCACTGCCAGCACAACATCCTGAGAAAGCCCCTGGTTGGGGAGTGTCCCACCCCCTGCCCCCACACAACCCTTTGGTTTGGGTTCAGCCCTTAGTGATGTCTCATGCCTTGGGCTCATCCCGTTGGGATGGTGAGGAAGAGCAGAGGTGAGGCCCCGGGGCTGCTCCACACCCATCCTGGGTGGGGGTAAAGGCAGGAGCTTTTCTTGGCTCTTTGGATTGTTCCAAACATCACAGGTTGGAAACTGTTCCTCCCAAATAAGCAGCCCCAGGTGTGTGAAGTTCATCTGAATGCCCCTTTTATTGAATGCTGTGATAGTGCAGTGGGAACATGGAACAGAGTTAAGACTGCGTAAAACAAAAGCTGGAAGAGCAAGAAGTTTGAAAAGAAAAAAAAAAGGGAAAAAAGGTTAGATCAGTTAAACCAGCACTGGAGCAGAGACGCACGGGGGTTTAATGTAGTGTTAAAGGATAAACTTGAGCGTCTCCTGCACATGCCCCACACCAAACCAGGCCGTTTGCTTTAAGTCTTGAGTGGGAAATGAAAGCGTCGTCTCCCAGCTGAGCACACGCTGGGCGGGCGGGAGGCACCGACTTGGGTCCGGAGGAGTCCCGGGGGTGGTACCAGGCCCCGGGGCTCCCAGACCACGCAGCTGCACGGGAAGAGATCCTATGCCAGTTCATAAACATCTTCCTTTTCCTAGTGATGGTTACATGTGTGATAGATAGTTCTCTAGGCAACACGTTTCAATGAGAGTCAACTCGGGGGATACACAGCCCAATCTAACAATGAGAAATGCGCTTGCAGTCCAACAGAAGCTTCGTTTCCCTTTCCTCAAGATAGGAGGTGGAACCCTCTCTCCCCTCCACAGCATGTTGGGGTCCCGTGGAGCAGCTACTCTTCGTCAGAGGAGGAGCTCTGATCCAGGGGGTACACCATGAACATCACATCAGGCCGTGATGGGACCGCGGGGTGACCAGGCCGCACGATTTCAAAGCCCAGGAAGCTGAATGTCTTCAGGAGTGGAGCTACCAAAGAGAAGGAGATGTGTTACCACCAGAAATGATCCTCTTTACCCGACTCACCCTCGAGCCATGCGTATCCAAGAGCATGCAACACCCTCTGGGAGTGCATCCAGAGCTTCCAGCACTGAGAGGAACCATATTAAGGTGACAGCTCTCTCCAGTCGGAGGTTTTGCCTCTTCCTGTGCTCATCACAAGCGTGCAGATGGTTTGAGCTGTGCAGCTGAGCAGCTTTGTCCCTGTTTCTTCCTTCCCCTCTGATAAATAGCAATGGTTGGTCATCTACCTGCACCCGCTGCACATTCCCACTTTCCCAGGCCATCGCCCAGGTTTTACCCTGCACTTCTGTGGGCCCTGAGATAAGGACAGAGAGCAGCAAACAGGAATCTGCTTCGGGACTAGGCCAACACTTGCTGTTTCCATGAGGAGTTCCTGAAGCACAGTGTGAATCCAGCTAGCTCCACACGGCTTGGGAGCACTCCAGGGAATACACAGAGGGGAATTCAGAGCGGGCTCAGCCCAGAAGCCCCCACACCTTGGGGCTGCCAGATGAGGTTCTGTGACACAGTGACTGTTACTGTGACCTGTGACAGTCACCCCGGTGCAACACCTGATCACCACAGCACCTTTGGATGCTCAGCTCCAGGGCACTGAACAGCCATGCAGAGGAGCTCCTGGAGATATTTTCCAGGCAGCACTGAATTTCAGCTGCACAGACAAGCACTTGGGAATCTGGAGTGCTCCAGAACTCCTACAAACAAGCCCTGGTATGGGCTGTCCCCTGCCTGTCACCCATGCAACTGGTACTGGTGGTGACATAACAGCCAGCACTTAATCTGCAAATTATTCTTGGCCTGGTAATATGGGATGATGACATCTTTCTGGGCTCAGCTCAGCTTAGTTCTACTAACACCCTTCATTTCTGAGAAGCCAATGCAGCTCATGAAGCTATGGAAGTAAAATTAGAACTGGGGTTGGAATTACTGGCTGAGTTACAGCCTGTGTCGGGTGGGACACTGCCCAGCCTGGGACCTCCCCCAGGCCCCTGTGCTCTGATCTCTCACCCAACACATCTATCTTTAGACCCTCAAGCAGCCCCCACAGCCCTAACCTTCTCGAGCCAGGGCCAGGATTATCTGTAAGACTGGGAAGGGCAGAAGTGCCAGGAGGTCTTTAAAAAGCAGAGGAATTACAGGGCAATAAGCTGGAAGTGATTATTTCCTAACTCCCCCCTGGTTTCTCCTTCCACGTCACAGCAGCCTGGTGCCAGAGCACTGCTTACCAAAGGGGGAATATGAATTGATTGTGGATGAGAAGATCCTCTCAAGTCATTCAGTAGCAGCTTTCTGCACCAGAATGTTTAATGACAGGGAAGAAAAGCAAATCTTATGATGGAATCACAGAACAGTTTGGGTCGGAAGTACTCTCTGCCACGGGCAGGGACACCTTCCACTAGCCCAGGTTGCTCCAAGCCCTATCCAGCCTGGCCTTGGACACTTCCAGGAATGGGGCAGCCACAGCTTCTCTGTATGACACTGCCACCCAGGGAGAAACCAAAACACCCCCTCACCTTTACCCTCCAAAAAGGGCTTATTTCCTCTACAAGAAACATGAAAATTACACACGTAAGAACCCTTTCAATAGGAAGGGTCTTGTGGGCCTTGCCCTGGGATTCCCAGGTGTCTGTGCAGCTTCAGCAGCTCTGTGTGGGCAGTCAGGACAAACCCGAGTGGGGGGACCAGTCCTCACCTCGATCTTCCCTGCTTTTCCTGAAGCAGATGAAGACATAGTTGACTTTCATTTTTTCTTCAGCAAACTCCAACAGTGCTGACAACCTGCCAAGAAGGGGGAAGACAAAAGGACATAAGCTCTAGGAAGTCCTGTCCTGAGGAAGCCTCTGAGCGTTATCAAATTATCAGCTGGATGTTTTCAGGCACAAAGATTGTTTACAGCCCCATTCCAGTGAACAATGGGTGCTGAAACAATGGGCTTCCTGCCCTGCAGATCCAAGAGCTGTCCTTGCTCCCGAGTCACCGACAAGTCCCTGTCCTGGCAGCCACAAACACCCTCCCCACCCGTGGTGCTTTGGGACTGAAGCCTTCATGGGAAGAAGTTGGAATATTGCAGTTTGTCCCGGGCCAGGCAGAATCCCCTCCACTGGCAATGCACACGGCAGGATCTGGGAGTTCTGTGCGTTTTGGGAAGGAAGAACGTCCACAACCAAGCTCCTGGCAGGAACAGAAGAACAAACCATCCCTGGAGGAGCACGTGCACAGGCAAATCTATTTCCCAAGCGCATGGGCTGGATGGCACAGCTGCTGCCCCCTGAATCCTCGTTTCCTGCCTTTCCAGCTGGATTATTTCTGCCACCTCTTGATGGAAGCAGCGCTGCATAATCCCCTCTGTGAGCCCCTGGGATGGCACATGGAGCCACCGCTGTCACTTGTAACCACTGGGCGCTGCCGGAGCAGTGACAAACAGGCCTTCACTCCACATCTCATTAACCAGCCGTCAGCGCAGGGGATTAAATTTGCAAGGGTTCTGTTAATATGTTAATGAACTACTTTAATTACGGCCTCTCCTCGGCTGTTTCACCCAGCTAAAAATAACCTGACAAAATTGTGCTTTAAGTCATAATGACAGTGGCGAATAAATCCCCTCCCAGAGGGCCCCACTCCCTGGAGAGCCGAGAGATTTACGGGCCAAGCGGAGAAATTACACAAACATTTATCTGGACTCAGGCTCAAATGAGACAAGTGTGAGACACCAACGGCGCTGCCACTTCCTGAAGGTGCCCAACACGAGGGTTTTCCTTAATTAGCCCGTGTCACTTAGGGATGAAGCCTACATGGAGATTTAGGAGGAGCTGAGAGCTCTGCAGAGGAATCCAGCAAAGCCACAGCTCTATTGCAGTGGAGACCTCTGGCACAGCACTTGGCAGGAAGGAGCTGCTCTGGAAGCTGCGTTTACACAACTTCCCAGAGCTGAGCTGTCTGGACAAAACATGACTGGATTGTGCCAAGAGAAAAATCAGAGCTCCTGGCAGAGCCCGGCGCCGGCGCGGCAGCGCTCCAAGAGCAGATCCACCTACTGATGAGCAGAGCATCCATAGGATGGAGGGGTTTTTTTTTCACTGAGAAAGAAGAAAACCTGCCAAGATAGGCTTGCCAAGTGGCCAACAGAAAAATAAAATGAAAAAATAATAAAATACCAGAGAAAGGTTTGTTGGCTTTCCATACCTAAAAGTATGCAAAGATTCACTCTGCTCATTTATTGCTTGTTTTTCATTAGTGTTGGGACTGAAAAATGGGAACTCATCTGGAATGTCACCAGGGGGAAAATACATCCACAGAGGCCTAACACAACAGTTCTCTGCAGACAAGGGAGCAGGACGTGCTTCAGACACACAGACCAGGAATGGAGCTGCACTTGCACAGCCCATTCTCCCTGCACACACAGCATGGAATCCCAGCACGGTTTGGGTTAGAAGGGACCTAAAGTTCATTTTGTTCCACCTCCTGCCATGGGCAGGGACACCTTCCACTAGCCCAGGTTTCTCCAAGCTCCTTCCAACCTGGCCTTGGACACTTCCAGGGATGGGGAGTCCACAATCACCCATGTAAGCAAAGTCCTGCCCCCAGGGAGTCCCTGCTGCAGCTCTGAACTTACCCTTCTTTGCTTCCATCAGCTAATAATCCATCAGGGATTTCCACAAAGAGACTCTGGTTTGAGAGCACTGCATCCCAGGAGGAGGTCTTCACCTCTGTGACCTTGTACTGGAAGTGGACAATGTGAGGCTTCCCTTCGTGCACTGGGACATCTTGGCTAACAGTGATCTTCTCGTCCTGGGAAAACAAAAGCATCAAGTCCTGAACAGCCCGGGGACAACAGGAGAGTGCAAATGCAAGTAAATGATATGAGGGTTTTACTGAGAAGAAGATTGTTTTTCCCTTCCCCTTTTGCTGGCCCAAAGAGACATCACACAGTTCTCAGTCCTCTGGGTGATTTCCTGTTCAAGGGAACGTAGTTTTTCATCTTGCCATAGTATTAAACTCCTTGGCAAGTGTCCATTCCCTCCCCACAGGCCCCAGGGTAGCAGGTTCATGAACTCCCCTTCAAAGAACACAACTGGACCCAACACACTGGCAGAGCTTTTGCTGCCATAGCCTGACCAGTTTTGGTGCCTCCCCCACCCCTAGCACAACCTTTCTGCTCCAGGGATGACCACAAATTGCTTTCCCAGATTTCCCAAACAATGGTTTGCCTCCTGGTGTAAGGAAGGAATGCACACAGTGCAGGGAGGTCCCAGGGCAGATTTGAGGCTGGTGGTCTTCAGGGACCACAAACACACACGTCCCTCTCCAGCCCTGCCCCAAGGAGAATGCCAAGCATGTGGATCGCCTCAGATCCAGCTCAGCAGTTCCTAGAAAACAACCCCGTGGTTAAAACTCTGTTCCTTCAGACAGTTCCTGCAGGCAGTTGGCTTGCCCAGTAATGATTTCCATGTTTCACTGTGAAGAGCTCCAGTGGAACAACAAAGACATGAGTTATCACTGTCACTGCCATGGAAGCTGCACTGTCCCACGTGTTGGTGACAGCTCGTGCATCCCTGTTCCCTCACATTCCCAGTCACCTGCATGGCTTTGAAGGGCAGAGGTGAAGCCGACATCCAAGGCTGTGTCTGCTCTGCTCCTGAGTCACAGGAATGCCTGGGAAAGCCATATGTCCCTCCTTCCTCGAAGCAGGGGCGGGGGGATGTGAGCAGTGGTTTCCTCTACTGGGTCATTGTGTGAGTGGCTGTCCAGCCTCCAAGTATTTTAATTTAATAGGCTGTGATTAATCCAGCAGCTCCTTACAAGCCTTTCCTGCCTCCTCAAGCCACTGTCCCAGTGCTTTAATTCCTCTTACCTTGTGTCTTAAAATAGCTGCCCCTTGGTTTGACTGTTTGACAAGAGGCCACCAAGGACCTTAATGCTGGTGACAAAGTAATGCCATGTGCAAGTCAAGAGTTGCTGGGCCTTGGCAAGCAGAGCAGAGGGAGCTGCTGTTCATTTAAAGCCCACAAAGCTGAGGTGAAAAACAAGTTTACACTTCACCAGAATAAATATCCTGTATGAAGTAAGTTTATTCATGGAGTTTGAAAGGAGTCTGTGGCTGAGCTCACTAGTTGTAAGAAACACATCAGCAGCTGCTCCAGTGAGGTCAGGCTGCTGCAGAGAGAGTTGTGCACTACAGAGGTACTTAAAAAACCCAAATCTGAGGGGATTATGTGCAAATCCCACACCACTGACTTTATAGGAGGCTTTTACAGTTGTTGTTACAGCGCAGAAAGCATCTGTTCCAGAAAAGATCCTTCTCTCCAATGAGGTTTACAGACGCTGCTTTTCTCATATTCACAAACCCAAAACCAGGGTGAGGAAGTGGAGGAAAACAGGCTGGGATTGACACGTAGGAGGGGGAGGTTTGCCTCTGGGTGGGAAGACTGGCAGAAGCACTGCCATAAGAGGGGAAACGAGTTCCAAGCCATATGGCTCTGAACTTCCTTGTCACCAGATGTTCTGCCCTGTGCTCCAAAGCCAGTGAGGTTATTCTCTGAAACCCCCCTGAGACAGTCCAGGAGCCAAAGGCAGCACAACCACAGGGATTAACAGAACCAGTTCCTCCGGTTCAGTGGGAATTATGTTTACTCAGCTCCGGCAGCTGACACTTTATTTCCAGGCATCCAAATAGAGATGCTGGGGAAGAGAAACTGTTCCTGTGAAGCAGCAGAAATAGCCCAAAATTCCTTGGAAGCTGCTCAAAGCAAAATCCTGTCTATGCAACAAACCTTTGGCTAAAGTTCACTCTGGAAAAATCCCCCCACAAAAATCACCCCACCCCACCCCCCACCAGACTCTCTCTTCCACCCAGCTGCCCAAACCAGCCGCTCTCCAGCCCCTTTCAGCCACACAAAGCCCCAGGGACCAGCTTCCACTTGGTTCCAACTCATTGAGCACAAAGTTCTCCAGCCCAGCTCCACTCCTCAGATGTCTCAGGAAGGATGGGGGAGGCCTGACGTGTTGGCAGGGTCAGAAGAAAGGATGTTATGATCCACCCCGGCCAAGTGACTGGAGAGAGCTGTGGAAGCTCCGGCTGCTGGCATGTGCTGCACCTGCAGCATCCTGCCAAGTCTGCCAGCCAGAGCACGTCCTGGACGTTGCTGTGGCATTCCCAGCTCCAGCAAAGCTCCCTGGATGGAGGGCTGAGCTTTCAGACTCTAGACATGAAAATACCAACACCTACAGGGAGCCGCCGCTGCTGTACCCGAGCGCTCCGCGCGCCCGAGGGGGCAGCTCCCTCGGAAAGGTCATCCCTTGGACTGGAACAGCTGATACAGCTGGAAAAAGGACTTAAGCTTTTGGATCCAGATGCCTTTCCAGGTCATGCTGCTGGCTGAAAAGCTCAGGCTGCTCTAAGTACAGCAGCGCCAGGCTGAGTGGGTGACAGACGGGGCAGAGAGAGCCCCTGTAATCCCTGACACGCCCGGGGGCAGCTCTGGGCCCCTCATTCCAGGACAGATGTTAAGGGGCTGGAGCCTGTCCAGGGAAGGGAACTGAGCTGGGGAAGGGGCTGGAGCACAAGGAGTGACTGAGGGAGCTGGTGGGGCTCATCCTGGACAAAAGGAGGCTCAGGGAGGACCTTCTCACTCTCTACAAACTCCCTGACAGGAGGGTGGAGCTGGGAGGAGGGTCAGGCTCTGGTCTCAGGGAACAAGGGACAGGATGAGAGGAAACAGCCTCAAGTTGTGCCAGGGCACGTTTAGGTTGGTTATTAGTGAATACGTTTTCACCAAAAGGGTTGTCAATGATCGGGACAGGCTGCCCAGGGCAGAGGTAGAGTCCCCATCCCTGGAGGGATTTAAAAGCCATGTGGCACTTGGGAACATGAGTCAGTGGTGGCCTTGGCAGTGCTGGGGGAGCTGGACTTGACCTTAGAGATTCCATGATTCCATGTTACAGAAGGGGCAGATTTCTGACAGATTCTGTTAGTTTTGTCAAGCAGTAAAGCCAGGAAGAATTCCATCCATATTTTTTGGATGCAGTTATCTGGATGACATCCCCCCTGCCTACACACACCACTGCCAAAATCTGTGTGAGTTCATGGCTGTACAGAAATCAAACACTCCGAAGTCTCCATGATTCCTTCCACCAGCACCTTCTCCGTGCTGAGCCTATCTTCTCCTTCTGGGCCCTGCCTGGTGTGTACATGAGGCTTGGCAGGAGTTTCACCTGCAGGATTTCCTATTTCTCACCCAGAGGGGATTCATTACTCGCCCTGGGCCCTCTTGAGGCTATTTTTGCACCTTCTTTCTGTGACAGGAAACCTGTTGTGCTGCTTCTGTGGAGTTCATACCCCTCTAGCACCTGTGACAAGTCACCTCCAACATTAAGCTGATGGGACAAAATTCATCAAAGAAAACTCTGAAGGCAGCGGTGAGCTCTGGGATTCTCTCATGAGCTCCGAGACGAGACTCTGGGAGCTGTGTCCCACAAGGTCCATATCTTTTCATCATGTAATGTCTGTGTGCCGCCCACAGGGTAATTAAAAATCAAGTCTAACACCTATGACAACACCCCTGGCTCAACAGCCAAATTTGCAAGGTAAGCGTAAATCTAGGCTGCCTCCCCCGTGGCATGTGGAAAAGCAGCCTTAGAAGAGCCCAGAAGAGAGACAGATGTGAGCCAAAGTCACAGCACTGCCAATTATTGCACAGGAAGGAGCAGCCAGATCTCATTTGGAAGGAAAGGTCGCATGGAACAAAGAGGGACAAAAAAATGAGAGAAGTGCACAGAGCCACATGCTCCTGCAAGTCTGTAGACACAAACTTTCCTGATCTTGCCCTGCTCTGTGCACGTGTCCTGGAAACAGCCCAGGCTGGGAGATGAGTGGCTGACTTTCCCATCTCTACCTGGGTTCAGGCAGCTCCCAGGCCCCAACAGCTTCACCTCTAGACCAGGGCACAGGAAGGAGCTTATCAACCCTTCCCTCATTGTGTTTCACCTTTCTGCTTCCCACTTCCTCCTTCTGCCACACATTTCAAGAGTCCTTTCATGTTTTTATAATGCAGGCTCGGCAGACAATAGCTGCAACAGCCCCCTGGGAGCAGGGCTGCTGAATGAACTGCTGCACAATGGGCTCTCACTTCTTAATAAACAGGTGATATTTAAGCAGGAGAGCCCTGCCTGCAGCTGAGTAGCTGAAAAATTACCACGTATTACCCTGGAGTTCTTTGCATTTATTCCCATCAGACTGTGAAGGGAAGCGAACACAGTTTCAGCATGGGTACAGGTCATTATTTAGATGTTAAAGTTTCTCACCTTATATATCAGAGCTGAAAGAGAAGGATCCCTGCCACCCCCTCGCCCACCGGGGATCTTCGACAGTGGGTGAGGGGCATCAGGAGCACCACAGAGGCCCTGGAACGATGTGCCTGCAGCACTGCAGCTGGGGACAGTTACTCAAAGGTAAAATACTACTGCAAGAAAAACAGAGAGAACAGCAGGTTACGTTAGGGATGACGTTTCGGAGGCTCCAGCTCCTCCAAACCCCAAATCACACACATCCTTGCTCCTCCACAGCACCCGGATGTCGACATCAAAACCACCCACTGCCCCAGTGGCACCAGAACTGTTTTGTTAGGACTGGAGGAGGGGCTGGAGCCAGGAACCCAGAGAGAGTGCTGAGCAACCTCATGCTAATCAGGCAGGCCTGGAAGGCTGCCAGGAGCAGATGGCTGGGAACGCATGACCAGATGAGCACACATTTTCTAGAGACAAATATCTACAAATAGATCAACAGGGCCCAGGAGGAGGAGGTTTAAGTTTCACATTTTCAAACCAAGGAGGAGTGAAATGGCTGGTTCCCCAGGCACCTTCAATGCGCTCTGCAACGTCCACTGTGACATGAAGCGCCAGACCAGTGTCCTTCACCTCAACCCTACAATTTACAAGTTCACCCCAGAACTTGTATGAGCAAGAAAACACATTTTCCTTGCAGTTTCCAAGTCTGTTTGGAAGTCCTACAAGTGGTCTTCCAGGGTGGCTTTGTACCTGCTTTAGTAGCTGCTCTGGCTTTTAGGAAACTCATGAAAGCAGATTATTTCACTTTTGGAAGCTTTTGTTGCTCTCCAGCACCACAAAAGCTCTGTGCTGAGGCCCAGCGTTCCTCTAACACAGGCTGCAAAAGCCACGCAGGGAAACTGGAGCTTCCCATTATGGAATACACCACAGCAAAGCTCTGGAAGCACCACCAAAGCAAACGGGTGTGGGAGGGTTTTTATGAGCACGGAATGAGGAACGATGCTAAATGGATAAACTCTGCAGCTGTACTGACAACTCGCTGTCTGTCCTGAAACTTCTCACTTGAGCTGTTCCCAATACAGTGTTTTTCCACTCTAATCCCTCTCCACGAGGCAGACAGGCTTAAGTATCCAAACACCAAGTATGGAGCTGCACTGTAAGAACCTCCTGAACCGCTTCAAAACACAGAGTCCCAGACTGGGCTGGGTGGGGAGGGACCTTAAAGCCCATCCACTTCGAACCCTTCAACCTGGCCTTGTAACCTCCCTGTGCAGGCTGCAAAGCAACTACTAAACTCTGGCATTTCCGAATGCCAAAAACACA
The DNA here is from genome assembly GCA_013390025.1 of Pitta sordida. NCBI lineage: Eukaryota > Metazoa > Chordata > Aves > Passeriformes > Pittidae > Pitta > Pitta sordida. Next base: position 152,252 of record WEKX01015803.1, on the reverse strand, counting down.
ACGTGCAAACGCAGTTATGATACAGGCAAGGATCTCAGATTCCCCCCTCCTACCAAACCCATCTTTCTACAGGAAACACAAACAGTCTTCCCCCACTTATTTCTTCCCCCGGGTTCTCTAGACTGGGCTCTGGGGCAGCATTCCCATGTGCCATGGCTCAGAGCAGGGACCTCTTGGAGAAACGGCTGTTTAAAAACACCATGAGAAGACATCCCAGGGCAAAGCCGGGTGTTTTGTGCTCCCTGGCGTGCCCAGGGCTATCAATGGGCCAGTGTGTGTTCAGTAGTAGTGGATGTGGAGAGGATGACAAAGCACTTTGTGCCGTCCCCACCCCCAGAAAGCTGTTGGCAGCTTTGTTATTCCATTCCCTCCTCCCTCACACCCCCCCCCAGCCAACAATGTACTATTGATAGCTTTCTCCAACTTGCGGCCAAGGCATGGAGAAGCTGGATAATGAAGTGGAGTTGTGGGAAAAAAAAAATCAAACAGAGAGGCAGTGGTTTTCATGCAAAGCAGCTCAAGACACTTCCCAGTTTCACTTCCTCTGGCACATGCACAAGTCAAAACACAACCGCCTTGAGTCTCCGAGCCTTCCCTGCGGCACTGCCCGGACCTGCACAGCACCGCCTGGCCACCAAAATGAGGGTCCCGAGAGCTGCACCCTCAGGGAGGGGTGCGAGGCACAGATTAAAAGAGGTTTTGCTTCCTTCCAGCTGCGCTCCAGCTCCCTGGGAAAAAGTTCATGCAAACAGCCGACACCGTCTGATGGCTCCGTGCATCCCCGCACGAACAGCCCGCTCCAACTCTGCTGCCTCAGGCCGGGTTACAGCTTCAAAATTACGCTTGGGTTCCCTTCTGACCTCTCTCCTCCTTGGAGAAGCTGCTTTCCTGCAGCTCGGTTGAGATTAAGATGCTTTTAGATCACCGGAGGCCTTTCCCTGGAGGAGCTGCTCAGTAGAAGCCGCTCGGCTGAGCCCTGCCCGAGAGGGGAGCTGGAAGGCGGCACTGCTCTCACCCCCCGGGTGTAACTTTAACTCCCGGAGCTCCAGCGATCCCAACCCTGTCCCCGGGATGCGCAAAGGACACCCCGTCACCTTCCCAACACCAGCACCTCACAGGCACATTCTCCCGTGTTTGGGGGGGGTTTATTTGTTTTGAGCACTTAGGCCAGAAGGAAGGAGCCACAGAGCTCCCCTGACACGGGAGTAATGACGGTCTTTTGTTTGTTTTCCTTTCTGCCCCTTTCCCGAAACAGGCTCTGGAGATGCGGCTGCCCTCGGCCCATGATAACAACAACGTGTTGTTACTGTAAGACACACACGCAGGATTTGAGAGGCGAACTGTAAATAACCATCTGACGAGCACAGCACAGCTCAGGCAGCGGCCAAGAACCAGCGCTGCTCCCTGCGCATCCTCCGGGCTCTTATCGGCGGCAGAGGCGCAGGAAATGACACTCTGGGGACTCTAAACACGGAACAGACACACGACATCATTCGGTCGGCTGAGAAATACACACAGGTCTTGCAAGTTTTTGCTGCTGAGCCCCAATCTGCCTGGAAAAGCCGCCTTCCCCCGGGCAGGGAGAGGTGCCCGGCGAGCCCAGATCCACCCGCGGAGCGCTGCTCCACGGGGAAGCGACGCCTCGATGGCGATTTTAAGCGGGGAAAGGCGGAGCGGCCTCCCCGCGTCCTGCGGCCTCCCCGGGCCCGCACCCCGGGCCCAACCCGCAGCCGCCGCCGCG